>VWZP01010181.1:5668-36709 GCA_013396995.1 Dicaeum eximium
TATGTCTCACCCTTCTGCGAGACTGATAATGGAATAAAATCTTTTAAAATGCCTCTCAGTTGCTCTGTCTCTGTAGAGCTGGGATTTTCCAACAGTTACACACATCATCATGGGAATTAATTTTGTGATGTGACTTCCCTGCCTGCCACCTCTGCTACTCAACTGCTCCTTGTTCAGAAAACAGATTAATTCTGTTGATTTATCTCTGGACAATCAGGACCTGAGAAACCCTAATAAGTACTTATTTAGGTTTGAATTTCTTTTATGCATTGAAGACACTTTCAGAAATAATAAGACTTAAAGGATTTCATTCAGCCAAAAGAAAAGTGTATGTTATTGCAGGTCTATTAATCAGAAACAGACTGTCACTATTAAAAAAAAAAAAAAAAGCTTTTCCTCTTCTCTGTTTTCTCTCCCAGAGCAAGACCTTAAAACAAACTATCTGTGATGTTGCATGTTATTTTGTGCTAAAGTTTGGAAGTTCAACTCTCTCTTCTGGTTCTGTTCTTATTTTTTATTTCTTCACTTAGTAATTTTTCGCTGTTGTAGCGTGTTGTGGTACAACAGATATTGGTTAACTCTTGTAGTAGATCTTTGCTTATCTACTGTTCGGTGGAAAAAAGAAGCCTATTTCACAGTTTGTAGAGGCTGGAACTGGTATACAGATTTGCTTTTGTATGGCTGTCCTGGTTTAGGACAGACTGGGGAAGAAAACCTCCCCTAGAGAACAAAACCTCCTTCCCCCNGGGCACCGTCAGCCTAGGACATTCATTTATTCATTTATTAATTCCAATTATTGATTTTTAAAATATCAAATCCTCATAAATTCAAACCTTTTAAGGAAAGTTGAAACAAAATTACGGCCAAAGTTACAGAGCTCAACTATTCTTTTCCAGCAAGGTCAGATATTAACAATAAAGCCATGTGTTAATCTCAGGGCATCTACACAACGCTTAAATTGTTTGTTTGTTTGATTGTTTGCTTTATATCCAACCTCAGGAAATTGCTTTTTACCAATCAACATAGCTTACATCAATTATGAAAAAGCTTATGATGAAGGATATTAGTAAAATATCCCTTGAGGTCTGATCTCACCAAGTGTGAATTATCCAGATAGACAATGAAGATGGCTCTGTAATAATCATATCTGGTAGCATCAAGCGAAATAACCAGCCAGATAATCATAGTTTGCTACATAAAATATCTCAGTCTCCAAATGCTGTGACAGAGAACCAATATGTTAATTAAACAACATACCTGTAATTATATGACAGCTGCAGAAACATAAAAAAATTTTAAAAATACGAAGATTTGCAGATGTGCTGAAACACTCTTTTTTTTTCCATTAAGCCTTTCTAAAATTATTACACATTAATCTCACACTTAGAGAAGTAATATTATCAGATGGTGGGGGTTTTGGGGGTTTCTTTTTGCAAAATAATCAGATGATTTAACAAATTTATTCTTCTGTGCTAAAAATAAAGCAAATTAACCTGATGTGTAGGATTGAACCTACTTCTTCCCCAGCTTTTCATGTACTATTACCTTCTTTATGTCTCCTGTGCAAAAATAAAAAAAGTCTTTCAAGATTTTATTTTCTCATTGACTTCTTTGATATAGCCAAATGGTTCTCATTTTGAATCCCATTGAATGAAAGAAATGTAATATATTTAAATTACAGTTGGGCTAATCTCTGCCAAATTGCCTGGTCTGTGTAAAAACATAATGTGACCACTGAATGAAATTGATAAAATTAGACAACTATAGCTGAGCTGCTCAAGTCAGAATTATGAGTTTAGATGATGAAACTAATTTTAAAAATGGACTGTTCTGATCCCTACTTTATAGCAATATAAATGCCTCCAAGAGTCAGATTGATGACAACATTATAAAAACACAGCAAATGAGAAACCAACAGGATCCATTTCTAAATTTGATTTACAAATTCAACCATATGAGAGCAAGCT
Source organism: Dicaeum eximium (assembly GCA_013396995.1). Classification (NCBI taxonomy): domain Eukaryota; kingdom Metazoa; phylum Chordata; class Aves; order Passeriformes; family Dicaeidae; genus Dicaeum; species Dicaeum eximium. The sequence goes on from VWZP01010181.1 coordinate 7,636, forward strand.
ATGAAGATAGCATGACATCAGGAAACAGTCCACATTAGGGGAAGGAAAGGAAAAAAAGTGATTGTGGGTTTTTTTCCCTCCATTAAATTATTGCATGCATTTCACTTCTCATGTTTTACCTTTGGTTCCATAACCAAAACCTCATGGCTGAAGTATTGTAAAAGTAACTGCCTCTCTGGAGGGGACTAGTGTTCAGGCTGAGTATATGAAGCAAGCCTCACTTAATGCAATAAATGTGTTCATATTTAAATAAAACCAGAGATGATTTCTGGCTCAGGTAACATAACATGTTTTACTAATATGGTACTGTACAGTGAAACAGTAAAAAGAGGTGCAAAGACAGGCTGAATTATTATGAATGAAAAGAGAGTATTGCTATTCTTCCTTGCCAGCCAAATAGGTTATTAGAGCAGAAGGGTGTAGCATTTATCACAGATATTAACTGTGAGGCATGTTCACTGGGCTCATCCATGTAATGTAGCTCTTCAATCCCTTACTTTGAGGGAGTGGGTTGTTCCTGCACATTTAGAAATGTAGGTAATTTGGAGTCCTGTTGTACTGATGGACAAACTGCCCAATCATATTATCTTCTTGTGTGCCTGTCTTCAAAAATGGTATCACTCTGTCTCTGAAAATATGACTTTTCTCTCTTCTTACCATGAAGCTTGTCTCTTTTAGGTCTTGAAGGTCTGGACTCTTGTATCAGTCTAGGAGTGTGAAATAAAAAAAATTGTTGTCTTTACCAATCTTTACGGGGTCAATGCTATGCAATATTGCCATGAATTAGCAAATGGTGATTAGTGGAAAGAGAAAATAAAATAGAAGGGACTAATGTTGGGAAAAAAAAAGACACAGAATAAAAACCTGAAAACTAGAAAAAATTGTCCTATGTTACTTGAGGAAGGTGAAGAAAGATTTGAAAGTTTATTGGTATTATTAATACAGACATGCTGAATTAATATAAATGAAAAGAGAATATTTCCATTCTTCCTTGCCAGCCAAATATGTTATTAGAGCAGAAGAATGTAGCATTTACCACAGATATTAACTGTGAGGTGTGTTCACCGGGCTCATCCATGTAGGTAGCTCTATGATTCCTCACCTCCTCACCTAATTTCCTGAGCTTCAGGAATTAATTTTCCAGCATTAATGTTTCTGGGTGTAGATTTTCATAAATGGGAGGAGTAATAAATTCTAGTTTGTATATGTGTTCATCCCATTAATGCTTTCGATATGAAAGTTTCATGTTGCTTTCTAGACTCCTTTTGTCCTTGGTGTTCTGATGAATTTCTATCTGCAACACCCCTATATCCATTCCTTCATCAGATTTTTGCTTTTGTACTTTTCTTTTTTTCTGGGAGAGGTTCAATTTTGAGAGTCAGAACATTTAGGTTCAGCTTCAGGCGCTGTGAAAACTTCAGTTTGGCAAAGAAAAGTGTATCCCACATTTGGCAAGCAATAATGGAACATATTATTTTAAAATATTTTATTTAAAAATGAAATTATTATACATATAGAATCTTAAATGTTCCTCTGACAAAAGCTTTGAATTTCACTTTCAGATTTTATGTTGAGTTTGTCAGTTCTTTGAATCTACATGTTGTACACACAGCTTTCACTGGCTTTGTTAAAAGGAAACATTAAAAAAATACACTCAAATTTTAAGAGAATAAAGAAAGGAGAAGAAAATCTTAGTATATCTTTTTAATACATTCCTATTACCCAGACATGTACAGATTTCATTTTATTATTTTTGTCAGTTACAGTCTTTTTCAGCCTTTGGATAATAAAGTTTTTACATTGTTCATGTATAGTATTTTTCAGGGTTGGGTGTGGGGACTTGGGAGGAATGCAAAGAAGAAAATGAAATGTGAAATGTAAAATGTAGAAAGAACAGTTGTGTTAATGGAATTCAAATCAGCATTTTGGATGAAGATCTGAACCTTGTAACTTTTCTGAATATAAGTGCCAACCCCAGGGTAATAATATTTCAGTATTTCTGAAGTTGAGCAGATATGCAACAAAAACCCAAGCTTTTGAAATTGAAGCACTTGCCTGGTTTTCGTTTGGTTTCCCATATAAACACAGAACATAAACTGCTTCCTATTGGTACCATTTTTACCACAAGGCACGAACTAAATAATTTGGGAGCATGAAATGTGAAACAGCCTAGTTTTATAAATGAAACAAATAGCTAAACCTACATTTAATTCAGAATCCAGAATTCCCTTTTCTGTAGTCATATGCCCAAAATTAACTTTTTTTCACATTAGAAACCAAGACTAATCTCCAACTCATTTGGACAGGTTAGAATTTTATTTGAAGGAATAAAATTAAAATCCAATATGATATGTTATGATGTATTTGGTCTTCTTAACATTATTCTATGTTGTACTACCATACATTCGCCCCATCCGAAGCCTGTAATAGCCTACTCAAGCTGTTTTCAAGATCATAAACAAGACTGAAAGGGAGTATATCCTTGGGCTCATCTCTACCCTGCCTTATTCTACTGACCAAGGATGCTTTTTAAAAGCCTCTCTATAACTGTAAGCATATTTCTGTCCAGTGCCTGCTGCAGAAATGAGCTGACATGAACCCCATGAAACAATGGGAAGTGCAGAGTTCTGCATCTGGGAAATAACAACTCCAGGCACCAGCACGGGCTGGGAGACACCCACCTGCAAAGCAGCTTGGCAGAAAAGGACATGGGAGATATTCCAGACTGACCCTAAGCCAGCACTGCCATTTTCTTGATTCCATCATAGTTGTTTCTGATTGCTTAACTAAATATCCATTAAGGTAAGAAGAGATGGAGGAAGGGAGAAGGATTGAATCCATACTTTTGTTATTAGTGACTTCAACTGACAGATGGGAATTGTCAGTTGCTCCTAGTTGCTCGAATATGTTGTTGTTGTCTTGCACGAGGGGTTTCCAGCTGTCTTGGTTGTTCCCTCTGTGCGTAAAGACTTTGACTCCATGTATCAGAAGGCTTAAGATAGGTTTATTATATTTGGCTCCATGTTCCAGGCCCAAGGCTTAATGCCTCATATAGTGCAGTACTGGTACAATGCTCTGCTTAGTGCAGAATGCTTCTGCCTGTCTGTGTCTGAAAGTGAGGAGCTGATAACTAACAAACCAGCTTCTTCTTACCATTGGTTAGATAGAGCAAACTATATCTCTATGTTTTTGGAACAGGGCAGAGAAACACCAGCTGTGTCCCTGAGAACAAGACACAGCTTAGATTGTTTACAGAAATCTGCTGGTGGGAAAACAAGAGCTTTCCGTTACAAAGAAGACCTTAGCAGGCATGCTGCTAGGAAATTCAGAAAACCCAAAATCACAGTCACCACACCAATAAATATTTGCATAAAATGGAAGTCCTCCAATAGGAGAGTTAAACATCCAGTCTGTTGCTCACATTTGTAAGAGAGAGAGCAGCATTCTATTAGCGTGCACACAGCTGTTTTGTTGTTTTTGTTGTTGGGTTTTTTTTTTTTTTTGGGTTTGGTTTTTTTTTTCTGTAATTTGTATTTGCTTTAGGCTTCTTATGTGATCATGCCTAAATGGATTGTCTGCCTGGAGAGGTCTACTCTTTGGCAAAAGAATGTCTGAGCAGCCAATCTTGGCAGAATTTTTAGAAATGTTCCCTGGTCATTAGACACCCAGCAATTTTGGAAGGATAAATGTGAATGCAGCTTCATATTTAAAAAATGGTGGAAATGTAAATCTTCCTGCTAATTCTGAGTAGTCAGTAGGACTTATGTGGTCAACTTGCATAAATGGTAATGTGACTTGTGCATAAATTGTAATAGATAGTGCATAAATGTGGTATAAATCGTAATAGATTGTGCATAAATGCTAATAGATAACATAAGAATTGAGTTGGGGAGGAAGTTTTTTGCTGTTTAAAATAGTGTTTTACTGTGAAGTCATATGGGCTGCAGAGCACAGGTCATTGCAGGACAGTAATGAAGTGTGGAAGTTCTCTTTCAGCCACAGCTAAGGTAACTGGCTTGGCGATGCAAAGCAGTACTGTGTTTAAATATGACTGGTTCAGTCCTTTCTCCAAAGAATTCTCTGAGAACATATCAGGAGCCAGAGTAAATCTACTGAATATTCTTAAAGAAAATATCCAGTTAAGCAGTACTGAGGATGCGGTACTCAAGTCATAGAAATATGTGCATCATCTATGCCACTAAATTACAGAAAAAATACCTGGAGAATTCTAGTTGATCAACGGATTTTAATGCCTGGTATCCTATGCACTACATAGCAATGTTATAATTTTTTACTACTGTGCATTTCAGTTTTTTGTTAAAAAATATATTACTGAGTACAAGCATCATCTGCTTTTATAACTATTCCTCCTTACAGAGGAGTGAATAACATTGTTTAAAGACATACCATATAATTTTCTTTCTCTTTCTTATTTTATTATCTTAATTAACTAATGATTCCCAGAGCTAAAGATGCTAATGCAGAAAGAAAGATGTCTCAGCATGACATCACAGATTGATTTGTTTACTGCTACTTAATAAATAAAAGCAAGAGCTGAAAATGAGATTATTATGCTGTCACTCCTTTAGCTCAGTAGGCTTGGTTATAAGCACATTTATTAGTTTTCTGAACAAGCATTCACAATCAAAAATCAGATCCTCTATTCATCCACTTATACACATGCTCTCGCTACACAGTTTAGTTTGAACTAAACAGGAAATGGTGTCACCTGCATGCACCTGAAGAAGTCTTGACATTCAAAAGCCACAAGTTACTTCATATTTTTCCACTAGTTATAAATAGTAGTTATTTTCCACTAGTAGTTATAACACAGGTCCATGAACTGACTTTGCATGAATTTATGAGAAGCAAAAAATGAAGGGACAAGGATGGGTGCCTAAATTATCTTACTCCTAGGCTTTCTTTCCTTCTGCTGGTACTATATGTGCGTATCTCAGCTGGTTTGGAGAAAGAACTGTTCAAATCATGGCTGTTTTTCTGAACTGACAGTTAAAAATCACTGTAAAGCAAATTAGCTCTCTATGTTTTGATCAAGGGAAGATCATATATTTTTACCATGTTGTTTGAGGTCTCTACACATAAGTCTCTGCTTTAGTCCCCATCCCTTCCTCTTCTCCCCCCTTCCTGTATTTACCTGGCCCCTTTCTGGAAAAACTCTTATTGGAGGAAGAATAATAAGTCACACAAAACTCACTTTTTAAGGCTCCCTTCCTTCCTTTTCATTGATACCTGACTTGGAGCTGGACAGTGTGCGATGGTGAGCAAATACTATACTATAGTAAATTTTACAGGTAAGAAATAACTGAATGGTGCATGTTCTTGAAGAAAAGAGGAGTAAGTCTTCAAGGCTGCTAATTTAACAAATTTATGGAAAAGCAACAACTGTTGCCAAGACTGTATTCACAAACCGAAAAATGCATGAGGTTGTTAAAGGACGCTACTACCTAAAGTCACTAGCACTCGATTCTTGCTTGTGGTTACTGCTCATGGTAGACTGATGATTCTTTTGGAAATCAAAATCACTTATATATCTATAAAATTTAGAGGTGGAGAGGGAGTTTTTTCCCAAGCAAATATGTTAAAATTCCACAGGGAAAAGCCATCTGGAAAAAGTAGATCAGTTGACCTGTTCATCTAATTACATGCCTTTTCTCTAAAGAGTGAAAATGTAACAATGCTAAATGTACTGATAAATTTGTAAAGTAGACATGTCTTTGTCCTTTGAATAAGGCAAATACCCTCAACCTATCCACCTACTATTAATCAGTACTTGCATTACATGAGTGACCTACATTGCTTTTTTCTTGAAAAAAAGCTTTCTTAGTCTGAAAAAGGACCCTCTTTCAAATCCCGCTCACCATCTAAACACATCCTTTAAGTGTACACTTTTAAAAATACAAAAGAAATAACATAAAGCAGAGAATGAAATTAATATTAGGCACTTGTTTGGCAGTGTTCTTGCTTTTCACCTTTCATATATCCTTTTTAATTTTAATAAGCTCTGGCTTCTAAATTTTTGTTTGCATATTACTCTGAAAACTTAAAACTTACGAAACACAGAAAGTCACCTAGACTTTGGACCATGATAATACATTCACCAAGTAATTCAAATGAGGGAAAATGTATTTTTAAAAAATGTTTTTCCTGTTAAAAAAAAGTGGCTTTTGAAGGATACAGGAAATCTTAACCATAATGGAGGCACCTTAACCACACCCTTCAATATTCTGCATAAGAATCACAGTATCACAGAAATATTTTGGTTGATAAATACCTTCAAGATCATGGAGTCCAGCCTTTGACTGATCACCATCTTGTCAACTAGGTCATGGCACTAAATGTCACATCCACTTGTTTCTTGATCACCTCTAGTGATGGTGATTACACCTGGGCAGGTGATTACATCAAGGTTTCTTGATCACCTCTAGTGATGGTGATTACANTTGTTAGTTTGCATCGGGAACTGCACTGGGTCTCGTTGTTAAGGTGTCGGGATCCATCGCGTTGTGTTGGGAATTAGGGTTCAATTAGGTTTTACAGATATAAACAAGCCAACCAATGAGAACAGCGATGACATCATGACTGACATGGAAAAGACCAGAAAGTGACATCATCCGATAACATCATGGACTGGATTCGGGATTGGTGCGGGCCCTGACCAATCATTCGATGTCATCAGAGAATGATTGGTCAGGAGCGCTGCTTCTCTAAAGACCAATCAAACCTCTAGATCTGAGCCAATGAGGAGAAGGATTGAAAAAGGGACCAATCCCNAGATCATGGAGTCCAGCCTTTGACTGATCACCATCTTGTCAACTAGGTCATGGCACTAAATGTCACATCCACTTGTTTCTTGATCACCTCTAGTGATGGTGATTACACCTGGGCAGGTGAGTACATCAAGGTTTCTTGATCACCTCTAGTGATGGTGATTACAACCTCCCTGGGCAGTCCATTCCAAAGCTTAGCAACACTTTTAGTGAAGAAATTTGATGTGCATGTTGGGGGATTTTTTCTTTTTGTTATATAAAGTTTTTGGTATAAGTATATAATTAATTAATAAAGTTATTAATTGTTAGTTTGCATCGGGAACTGCACTGGGTCTCGTTGTTAAGGTGTCGGGATCCATCGCGTTGTGTTGGGAATTAGGGTTCAATTAGGTNGTTTTGCTCATGGCTTTTTGAGTTGTTGGCTTTTGTGGCGAGCTGCCAAGTCTCTGAGCCGTTCTCCGTCTGATACATTGTTAGCACTCAGAGGCTTCTGGGGTGTGGGCAGTGTACCGCAGGCTCGACTGACTAACAGGAGCTGGGATTAGCCTGGCTCCTCACCCTTTTGTTGTCAGTTGATTTTTAATAAACTGAGTTTGCCTTTTTTCCAACCCAAAAGGCATCTGTCTTCGTTCATAACAAAATTGTTCCTGATGTTTAACCTCAACCTCCCCTGCCATAGATAGATGCCTATATCTTCTCACTCTGTCACTCATCACCTGGGAGAAGATCCTGACCCCCACCTGGCTACAACTGCCTTTCAGAAATTTATAAAGAGCGATGAGGTTCCCCCTGAGCCTCCCTTACTGCAGGATAAACACCCCAGTTCCCCTGACCTCTCCTTATTAGACTTGTGCTCCAGATACTTCACCAGCTCTGTTGTCCTTCTCTGGACATGCTCCAGCATCGCAATATCTTCGTTGTAGTGAGGGGCCCAGAACTTGACATGGGATTTGAGATGTGGCCTCACCAGGGCTGAGTACAGAGGGACAGTAACTGTCCAGGTCCTGCTGGCCACACTATTGCTGATACAGGCCAGGATGCCTTGGCCTTCTTGCCCACTTGAGCACAGCTGGCTCATGGTCAGCTGGTGCTGACCAGCATCCCCAGGTCCTTTTCTACCAGGCAGCCACTCTGCCCCAGCCTGTAGCACTGCAGAGAGTTGTTGTGACCCAAGGGCAGGACCCAGCACTTGGCCTTGTTGAACCTCAGGCCACTGGCCTTGAACTGTTGATCTAGACTGTCAAGATCCCTCTGCAGGGCGTTCCTGTCCTCCAGCAGATTAACATTCCCACCCAATGTACTGTTATCTGCAAACTGATTGAAGAGCCTCTTGATCCCCTTGTCCGGAACATGGAAAGGTATAAAACAGGACTAGCCTTAAAAGTGAGCTCTGGTGAACCTCACTGATGACCAGCTGACAGCTAAATGTGGCACTATTCACCACCACTCTCTATGCCCAATCATCCAGAGAGTTTTTAACCCCAGCCAAGAGTGCACCTGTCCAAGCTGTGGGCTGCCAGTGTTACATGTGTGATATAGGGGACAGATGAAGATGACATATTGATTCCATGATTCAGAAAGAATAATAAGCATTTACTAATAGAAAATCATGCTCTTATAGAAAGCATCATGAACCTAAGCCCTGATTGGTCTTTAGGAGACTTCTCTCACACTATTGGTCAAACTCCTTGTAAACATCCTGCACAACACCAGGTGCAAAGGATAAGATAATAATTGTTTTAATTGTTTTCTCTAAGTTTTCCAGGCCAAGCCTGGGAGAAGCTATGTCTCTCTGTTACTAGAGAGTGAGAATATCCACAGCCAATTTTTCCAGTAGAGTGCTATAGGAGAAAGTGACAGAGGCTTTACTGAAGCTGTTTGATACTGAACCATACCAGTATGTTTCTAAGAAGTTGTATTCAATGACTTTCCCTGCCTTGAGTATGGGCTCCTTGGAGTGTGTGTGAGACGGTATTGTAGAAACCACAACATAAACAAAAACTGTGTCTGAAGTAAAGCCTGGTTCGGTTGCCTTGCTCTGTGACTGAGTCAACAGGAGTAGTTTGACCCAAATTTGCACCTGAGAATCTGAACTCAATATTCAGTTATGTGTGAAAATCTTTAGGTTGCTTACATTTTTCTTTACAAAACTTCGATCAGGTCCTCTAAACTTCCCAGTATTCCCAGGTATCTGCAGATATTCTACAGTTGTTCAGCTTACAGATATGGATATAAGACTGTGAAAGTTAGTTCCTGTGGGGACAGTTGGCATCTGTAGGTTGTGGAGGCCTATGACCTTACTGGGGAAAGGGCAGTGGCAATGCCCTGGAGGGATGCCACATAGGCTCTGGTCATCCCCCACAGATTAAGGTGACACAGAAGGTTTCCCCCATGGTGCTCTGCAGCACAAGGTTATTCACCCCAGTTCTGTATTCCCCATTGGCCTGTTGGCTGTACCTACCCCTTTTACCCCTATATCACCTTGTTCTAGAATACTCCCGACTCCCTGTTTTGCCATTGGTTAATGTAACCCTACCTGTCCACCCTGGCACTCCCTATTGACTCCCAGCCTTTGTACTGCCCCTATGCCCTCAGCTGATTGGCCCTAATGCTTTGCTACACCCCCTCTTTTGCATATTTATACCTTGGACCCTCCACTGTCCACTGTCTTCTGTCCCTGGACACCTACAGTGCCGGACCCTAATAAACCCTCGCTGGAACTCCATACAAAAGATCCTCCTGTGTCTTGGTCCTGCCTGCTAGCTGTAGTGTGCTTGAGTGTGTGATTATCATGTGCCCGCCCAAACGTTCTCCCTCCAAGGAAGCTTGCGGGGAAGGTAGCAGCACTGACCATCTTGCCTTGCCACTACAGTAGGTCACATGGATATAACGTGTGATAAACCAGTCTACTGCTCTGTCTTATGGTTACCAGCCAGATGCAGATTTCAGGTCACTGCTGTGCTCAGTTCTCAGCAATCCAGAAAAGTTTTAAATAGCCATATGAAGGACCCTATCAAATGCTGTTTCTCCCAGACTTCTAGTTGTCACATCTTTGGCAAATAATTGAAAATATGTTGCTGAAAAGTTAAGTAACCTCTGGCATCATCCAAAAAATTGGGGAATAAAATGCATGTCTTGAACTCCATGATACATTGGTACATGGATCGAGACTTAGGTACTGGATCGAGATCTGATAAATAAGGACTTAGTTATAAAAGCAATGCATCTTCCATTGGCACTGACTTAGCTCTTTTAAGTTAGACAATTTTTTTGGCTTCTATTGTGGGCCATTTAAAATGTAATTTTTGTGGTTTTCAAAGTGCCAGAGACAGCTTTTCAAATAAGAACTTGTTTTAATTTCAACAGATAGATTGACTGAATCATTCTGTCAGATTCAGCTTTGAGGTCTGGCCAAATCCTGAAGTCTCTAAGAACATGCCCACCCACTGTTTTACCTGGGAAAAGGTTAATGAATTGGAACTGGTTATATGCCAAGTAGTAGAAATTCTTAGAAGTCTTTAATAGAGAAGCCCCATTTTGTAACATCTAGTATTCAACCAAGCAAAAACATCACCTTAACAGGCTGTTCAGCAGTGTTATCTCTCACTAGAGCATAAGTGATGAGTATTTTCATTCTTGATATTATTTTTCCTGTTTGCAGTAAGCCAAATTACAAAAGTTATTTGCTTACCTAAAATTTAATATGACTTGACCTGATTCTTTGAACTGTTTCACAATGTTTTCATGTAAATTCTATATGCAACCTTAAGAGATTTTTCTCAATAGAATTACTTTTCATTAACAACCAATTGAAAAAACAACCAGCAAAAACAAACACAAAGCAAAGAGTGAAGCTCAGCTACTTCCCAAGGGTAGCAAAACTCAAATCCTCAGTCACTGTACAGTTGTGGCCCTCTGCAATGGAGGACTAGTTTTTAGCAGAGGACATAGACACAGATTAAAGGCCTATGTCTGATGTCATATGTAAGTGTTGCAGTCATAGAGGAGCACCTCCATCATCAGGGTTGTGTAATGTCTTTCTTTAGCTGACATCTTCCATTCTCCTCTTATTCTACATCATGATTCCATGAAATAACTACTACAGTGCTGATTCTAAGTAAAAGCTAAGGTTCTGTTCTTGGCCTTCTATGCTTTTTCCTATATAGCAAGCCAGAAAATAGCCAGAAAATTATCTCTAGTGTCCCACTCTAAATTATTTCCCAAGTTGGCACAAAGCTAGGGAGGTATGCATGGTCAGGTAAGGGTAGATTTGAGATGTCCTATCCAATTGCTGCAGTCAGTGTAATTTAGATCAGCTAAAACTGCTTTTTCAGCTACTTTTCAACTGAAAAAGGCAGCTTTGAATCCCTTCCTTTTCATGGTCCCCTTCACATCTGCACTAATCACCATTCTGGTAAGTATCTAAAAGGCTGGCGAATGTAGCACTTGATCACGTGGTTTAGTGGTGAACATGGTGGTGCTGGGTTAAGGGTTGGATTTGATAACCTCAGAGGTCTTTTCCAAACTGAATGACACTATGAATCTATAAACATGATCTCAGCATAAACTGAGACTTTGCATGTGATAACTCAACATTGTTTCAGGTTTTCTCTGAAAATCTTGCAGCAGTGAACTCTTTGAATCAAGAATGAAAAGAAGAGTTAATTACTCAAATAATTGACTCAGTCACCAACTCTAAACTGCTACAAAATGTTTGTCTTTCAGGGAAAAAACGTGTATTGAAATGAATGTTTTCTGGTCCAGCATGATTCTGGTTTGCTAAGAAAAAAAAAAAAAGGATAAGTCCAAACCAAACCATAACAAAACAAAAAAACCCACTCAGAACTCAACTGCTGCTGTCCTTTGGACAGTTGTCCTTACAGAGAGATGCCAGAAATTTCTCTGATGCTCTTTTTTTCCCCTGAAGAAAAATATGGCAGTAGTACATTTACAGAAATGTCACCATTTTGTTGTTGCTCTTTGAACAGATCTTCCAGTCATGCTTTCCTGCTTTCTCCTCTGTTCTGCAGTACCTTCAAAGCAGCATTGTACTTAAACTTTAAATGGTATTTTAACTTTGCTGTGGTGTGTTTTCTCTTTAATGGTTGCTTCTGTTCCCCCTTATGTTGTTGGTTTAGCCTAAGTTGTGCCCTCCTTTCCAGCTGCCTGTCATACCCAAAGACCGGCCTCTTGTAGTGGGATGATCTTTTCCCTTCCCCTTGCCAAGCTGTCAGTCTTCCCTTAGGCAACCCCTGCTTGGAAATCTCCTTTGGAAATCCCCTAAAATTTGATGACCCGTTCGTCCATGTGATCCATTCCCTTCCCTTCCCCCTACTTCCCTCACTGGACCATGCCTTTGTGAACCCTACCCTTTACTCTTCCCCAAGATATCCCCTATTGGGTGCTGATTTGTACCCTCCCTTTGAACCTCCTCCATTTTTAAGTTGCTGCATTCTTCAGTTATCGTCTTTTGCCTCCAACTCCCTAGAGTAATAAATCTTCTGTTATCCTATGCAAAATGCCTCCCCCTCATCCTTGCCTCCTCAGAGTGCAGACTGACAGCCAAAAGGCCATAGAGCAAGGCTCTAGCCATACCCTGGGTCATCCTGCTCCCAGGGTGAGACCCACTCCCGGCACGGGACGGAGTGGCAGAGCCAGGGGAACTCTGACCAATGTGTCATAACTTACTGCAAAACCCTGAGGCATGGGCACACTTCCAAGGCATTTAGGGCTTCTCTCACTTTAAAGAGAGAAAGGAAAGAAAGTGTATAAGAGAGGTGAGGGGAACAACTTGTAATGAATTCCACACGTGCACAGCTGAAAAGCATTTTATTATTAGAAGTGTCTGGAGTTTTTCAAGTCTGGAGATTATAATGTAGCAATTAAAGCAGGCCTTGTAGTAGGACTCATTATCTTAGCACATGGCCGTAATTTGTAACTGATACAGAATGTTTAATCTGAAACATTTAATAAAATAATGTCTGGACCAGTTACACTAAGGAGAAGGGAAAAAAACCATGATTCAGGTCCTGTTACATTTTGAAAGATGAAATAAGCAATAATTCTGTGGAAACTTCCATTTTCAATGAGCAAAATCAACACAAATGTGGTTCTTTCTGTAAGAATAAATTTGTGGGGTTGATGTATAAATAAAAGGATTGATTGCCAAGCTTCTTGAGCTTGGCGTCAAATAAGTAATTTGTGATTTTACTTCATCCTATTGGATCCACAGCTGCTTTCACTTCATGTTTTGAGTAAATGCTTTACAAAAAGAAAAACAGTACTGTAAACACTGTTTACAGTGAAGGAAAGAGGTAATTAGACAGATTTTGTGAAGTTATATTTAAAAAGTGAATATTAGTCTTATCAAAGATGTTGCAGCATGGCAGGATGGTAGAAATACTGCAACCTTCCTCAAAGCGTCTCCTTCAGAAGCTGCTCAAGGTAAGGCCACGAGAACAGTCATTTCAAGTCCATGCGCACACACACACCACTGATAGCTCACTGTAAGAAGAACAGGAAGGGTCTTCATATTGAAAGAAATAACAGGCCAGGATTCCTTTTGATGGCCTTTATTAAGTGACAGCTCTTTATTGGGAATAGGTGCTCATGCACACCGCCGCTGCCACCGCCAGGACAAGGAGAGGAGAGTGCAGCTTTGTCACTACTGACAAACTTGGAAGTCCCACCCCTCACAGGAATCCTAGGAAACCTGCATTTTGGTTTTGTCATCTAGGGGTGTCTCTCTACTGGGGTGTTCTTTTGGTTATGGTGAGGGCGGAGTCCAGCTCCAGCTAGGGTCCTCTGCTTCCCTCGGTCCTGCCGTCTCGTGGGTACTGGTTTTGGTCAGTTCCGATGAGGGGGGGAGCCTTGCTCAGCACCGAGTCTCTGTGGGCCATGCGGTGCTGCGTGGTGTATGGCGCAGGGCTAGCTCCGCAGGGAGTCAAGCTCACACAGCAGGGAATCGACTCGGCAGAGCAGGGAGTCTGGAATACCCACGTGGCACGGTGCCGCGTGGGTGTGGCAGGGTACCACGTGGACACGGTGGAAAGCCACGCTGCTGCGTGGGCAGGGTCGGGGGCAGGGCACCGGCAAAAGGGGAGAAGGGAGCGAACTGGAGTTACATGAAAAAGGGATGGGGGGAACTGGGGGAATACAACCAAGCCTGAAAAAAATGAAATCAAGACGGTTTAAAACAGCAACTTCAAACCGGAGCTTGTGCTGTGGCCCTGTGCTGGTGAGTGACCTTTCTCTTTATTCATAACATATGTGATGTATTCCAGTGAAGGTTTATTGCATCCATGATGCCAAAAGGATCAGAGACAAAGACAAGACCATATGGTCTGTGTTATAGTTAAACCCACCTAATATAATTAATTGTCCTGTATGTTTACTTACCTGTGTGTTTAGTTCGCAGCTCCAATCACTGTTCCACTTCTGGTTGCAACGTTTCCTGGTTCCAGGTTAACAGTTTCAGCTCTAATTATTGTAATAAAATAAATATGTCTTAATTGTATCCCCTACCCTAATATACCAAAGTCTGTATTCCCAGTCCCTGGAATCCTTAGTAGTTTGGCCAATTATACCCTGTTCTATTGTTACTGCCCTCTTCCTAGTTATATCCCTGTTACAATATCCCTTTTCCCCTCCCCTTCCCCTCCGGTCGGGTAGACGTCACTGCTGCCCCCATAATGCAGAGCACACCATGCATACCAAATAAGAGCCCCACACAACGAGCCAACTGAACTCTGGAGACAAAGGTCGCCTCTGTGAGCTGATGAGGACACAACGCCGAGGGAGCAAGAATGTGGGCAAGCCAGAGACCACAACTGGAGACAATGCAAGGTTTCGCTGTAAGTTAGAGCACACTTCACCAACATAGAGCCCCTAGACCAACAAACCACCAATGCCTTCCGGTCCAGTCTCACAAGGTGGGAGGACCCAGCTCTGCCTTCAGACACAGCTGCGCAAAATCTCCTCCTTAGTAGCGTGTGCAACAGGGCAGCAGTGGCATGCATTGGCTCCCGGGACCCCACACCAAGCTGAAATCCGTAATGAAGGCCTTGTCAAAGGAGCCACACCTTCTGGCCCTGATCATTTTAGTCTTGACAAGCTTAAGTATGGGAGGACATGGGGGTGCTGTGCAAGGGCAGGGCAAAGGGTATTGGCCTTCAGGGAAGACTAGGCTGGCTACCAGGCATACCACAACCAGTGAGGGAACAGGGAAAGGAGGAACCAGGAGAAGTTGGGACATACGAGAAAAGGAACTGGGATGGATCACAGTGTTAGGCAAGACTCCAGAGGGGAAATCTTTCCTGTCTGCCTGGGTGGAGAACTCTATGGTAAGTCTCTGCAAGGGAATCCTCTGGGGGTTTCCCTGGGGAGGGTGGAAGGATTCAGAGGATTCCACATCAAGGCATCAGCAAACACTTTCTAAAGTACTCCAGCTGGGGTCGCTCTCTTAACAGCAGCGTAGATGTTTGGGATCAATTCCACCATGACAAGGGGAAACACATTCCTTTATGTAAAGCTATCCTTTCATTTTCCGAGAGGTGTATCCAAATTACATTAAATAAAATTATCCTTTGACTATCATACCCTACTATAATTCCCTTCTTTGATATGTTTCTCTATAATCTTGAAAGAAACAAGTGCATTACAACAGTGTCATTGGCATAAATAGACCAGAGAGTTGAAACTGCCTTTAGAGTTGTGCTCATAATTTAAACCACAGCCTTGGCTCAGTTAGGTTTTTTACACCTGATATTACTTACTCTTGTCCAGTGTATGAGGGAAACTAGGGTGTCGTGGCTTGAAACAGGAGGTATTTCAGGGAAGTGATATAAAAGGTTTTTTTTTAATTGACAGTTTGTGGAACCACTGGGAAGTTAGGCACGCCTCTGTGAAAAACACGTTAAAGATGAAAAAGGCTGGGATAGCTTTCTTGCTTTTCCAGTCGGGAACGAGATAACATCGGTCCAGCCCGGCCCTCCGCCTCGGCCAGGCCGGGCNCAGCCCAGCCGCAGCTCCCTATAGGGGTCACGTGACCATCTGCAGGCCTTTGGGTGAAATGTTAACCCTTTCAGTGTTTCAATCCTCCCTTGAGTGAGAATGAAACAAAGATGTAGGCATGTAAAAGAGCAACATGAAGACATCGAGGTCAGTGAAGAAGAAGTCAAGCCCCAGATGGGAGGGATGAGAAGATGCCTTGATCTTGGAGCTGAAATAATCTTGTGAGCTATGGAGAAAATACTTTTTCCCTATAACGCATGAAACTATGGGGAGATGAAGGGTTCAAATTTGAGCAAAGTCTCCATTCTGAAGTAAGCAGATGTTGAAGTAGCTGTGATCCCATGAGAAGCTGAACAGAGAGAGAAAGGAGTGATAAGATCCTGTTACCCGCAGGAGAGAAAAAGATCTCTGTTACCATGGATGAAAAGAAAGTTTTTGAACAGTTCATCTTTAAAATGACACTCCGTAAGTCGACATGGCCCATAAATAAGCTGATAGGAAGGCTTGTGGAAATGGGAGGGCCTTCATGATTGCAGGTTTTCCCTGGGCAGCTGCTATTTGTGAGGACATTGAGAGCCACGAGAGAATTGTTTTTTCCCCTCTTATGGAGAAGTCTCCATAACATTAACAGGAGGGACTTCTCTCCCTAAGTGAACTGAAGAAAGACTGTTTCAGAGGTGGTAAACTGACTGGAAATTTTAGGTTTTGTTTCTTTAGATTGTCAGTGGGAAAGAGAAGGTTATGGGGGGAGGAGAAGTGTCCTGAAGGGTTTGTTTTGATTCTTACTACTTTTTTTTCCTCCCTTTTAGTTACTGTTAATAAAACTTTCTTTATACTTCCTTGAAGTTTTGAGCCTGTTTTGCCTTTCTCCTAATTCTATTTTCCTTTCTCACAGCAGAAAGTGGTGCATTGATTGGGAAAATGTCAAAATTGGGGAAATCTAAAATTGGCGAACCAAAACTACTACACAGGGACATCAACACAGCTACTGCTGAACACCAACTCACAGGGACTGAAAGACTTCGTAGATTTTGGTCACTTTTAAGTGGAGAAACAGGAAATAGTTGTGGAATGTAAAATGGAGGAAAGTTTCTTGCTGAAAAGTTAGAGTTTATAAATCAGAAATTCAAACAGTGTTATTTAAAAATCTTAAAGGCAAACTATCACAGAAATAGCAAAAGCTCTGATACTCCTTCCACCCCACACTTAGTCTAACAATTCTATTGTATGAAGTTTGGTAAGCTGACACATTAAATGAGCAAATATTATTAGCTATGTGTGATTGATTTTCTTCCAACCATTCTTATCGTTTATCTCACAATCCCATTTCCCCAGATTGTATTGGATATAAAAAGACCTGTGTTATATGTACAAGAACAAAACCAACTTCTTAGCTGTTACACAGTATTAGGAGATTAAGGATAAGGTGAAATTTGCTGTCTAAAATTCGGAAGTGCCTGGAGTAGTTTGCTGTTTATTCACTTTCACAAATATCTTTCTCAATAGGAGTATAATGAAACTAATTTAGAGGTCATACATTATACTTATGCCCCTCAGAAAAGTAAACATGGTGCACACTCTAGTGGAGACTGAATCCTTCATTGAGAAGACCTAATTGTTTAGAAGGTGCTAAGGAAAATAAATCTGTGCCCTATCTTCCACAGATGCACTGGAATGACATGTTGCTTTACTTTGTATGTTGCACCCAAACCAAATGACTGCAGTAACTTGAAAATCATCCTATTTATGAAACAGCCAGTGTTTTAGCCTTATTCTTTCCATACTGTAATTCATGGACATTGACAAATTATTAAGGAAAAAATACATTCCAATCCTTCTTTTACCAATCCTTCAAGACATGAAATGACTATCAAACTTATTTATGTCTCACTGAAAAAACCCTGTCTTCTATCTTCCAGAAAAATTATGGCAGAAAATAATAGGAAGCAATTTGAAAGAGGATCATAGGACCAGTAACACGTAGACTGATTCACAAAACACAGAGGGGGGAAAGGATGGCTTTTTCACTATTTGAAATAGTGAGGTAAGAGTACTTGTAGAACTTTAAAGGCATGTGGAATTTGGTTTTTCGTAAAGTACTTGTTGTCCATTTTCAAACTGATTCCTTTCTGCTTTTAAATTACTCCGAAAACATAATTTAGATGGAGTGGCAAGATGAAACTCATGGGGCAAGAGAAAGCTCATTCATGCAAGCTCCCTGCTGACCTTGGGAGCTGGTGCCAGAGCTCCTGGCTGCAGAAGGCAGGCCTGCCCCATGCAATCAACCTTTGCCAGAGTGGGTTATCCCAGGGACAGTTGCTTGGTTCAGCTGTTTAAGGTCCAGATGATCTTCTTAGCCATATGAGCTTTGCCAGGGTTTGCCTCATTTAGTACCCAGTAATCAGTTATGATGACTCTGTCCAGGATTTCATATGGTGAGGGAGTGTGAATTCAGAAGAGAATCTTTTGAATACTGAAACTTTCACTGCTACCAAAATTTTTCTTTCAGAAGAAAAGAACTCTTGCTGCCCATATACCTTCTTTTATGACTTTTTAGTCCTTAAGTGCTGCTTTCAGTGGAAGAAATCTGCAGACACAAGAGTCACCATTATAATATAAAAAAACCCCTCAAATTTAAAAAAATGTCCATTTGGCTTTAGAGTAGATAAAAGAGTTGAGATATGGCAGAGGATAGTCTAAAACATTTTTGTTGATGTTTAACAGAAACACACACTTAGATTTTTTAAAAATAATTTTGTGGGGCAAAAGAATCGAAGCCTGCATCTGCTCTGATCCTTCAATACTCCCTTTATTGTGACAAAAAGTCACATTTCTATTTTTCTTTGCAAAACGGCAGGAAATGACCTTTACCCTAAAACAACAGTTGCACATGATCTAGGTGAAACCAGTTATATAACTTTGGGCCCAAATGAATACATACTGCTGTTTTAGCAGTATTTTCAATTACATGAATCAGACTCAGGTAGCAGGCTGCGTCTTTATAGGTAATAGAGTTAAAAAGCTTAGATTTCTGAACAATTAACAACTTATTGGACAGCATTAACAGTTTCTAGCTCCACTTTAGGCTGTTAACTTTGAGAATGACCTTTAAAGCTCAAGGTGATAGATTTTGTAATAGATGAGTAATGAGGTGGTTGGCTCTCACAATTAAGGGGTGAACATTTTATGTATGTTAAGAGAAGTTTTATAGATGTATAGTTATGTTACTGCAATGTGTTCCCCCCCGGCATTGTGATCCTGGGATGGTCTTGGTAGTTCGGGCATTTGGGGCAAGGGGCAGGCTTGTTACTAAGAAGCAACATGGCAACACCTGACCTCCAATCAAGTTCTGAGAAAGCAGTCTACAACAAAGGACAGTGATGAAGAGTTAACAGACAACTTTGCGTGGGGCTAGGGTTACCTATTGCAAAACCAGAGGTATGAAAGGTAGAGCAGCCATTTTGTGGATGAGCCAAACCATGTGGTCACCAGCCACGCAGTGGGGGTGGTTCCAGAGCAGTAATTTTTACTTATTTAGTCCTTTTGTTGTAATTTTTGTTAAGGTTTAATTACACCTTCTAAAATTTTAAAAAGTGAGCAGCCATTTCTCACAATTTCAATGGCATTATCACATTAATACTGATGATGTCACATTCTGTAAGTTTCTATAGTAACACACCTGGGGGCTATGATGCAAGATCTGATGGAAGACTGAAAAATTAATGTATATAGTAGTGCAATCTTTTAATATATTAGTAATAACTTGATTATAGAGAGAGTGCATGAGCAGAAAATAATAAGGATCTCCATCTCTTATGTAGTACTTAATGACACAATACAGAAACAGGAATTCCTTCTTTGAAAAAAAAAAAAAAATCCAGACTGTGATGTTCCTGTTTCTCTTTTAAGTAAACTCACTAATTGAGGAGTGTTAATGCCTGGGCCTGACTAGTAGTCGCTATAACTTACAACATAATATATAACTGGTTTTGCCTATTCAAACAATGTATTTATTGTCGGTTGAGTTTCTTTCTTTTTTCTTTTGCTTATAGAATTTATTTCCCATAAGTTGCTAGGAAACTGCTGCGTACTTATGGATATTTATGTGTACTTAAGTAAGAAAGACAAAAAGACAGTGGCTGAAGCGGGGAGAGGAATGGAGCATCTGGCTATATTTCTTATTTCTCAAGGAGTTTCTTTCCAAGGGACAGAGATACCACCAGAATGGGGGGCAGGTAAAAGACAGCTTTGGGGACAGCTGCTTTCTGTTGCTCTTTGGCGTCGGAGGAGGACGGCCAGACTGTCCCTTACTGCGGGGAGAATTCACCGGCGCCGCTGTAGTTCAGCCCTGAGGGACCTATCACCATCTGCTCGTGTGTGCCAGGAATCCCGAACTTTGCCTCTCCCTATCCTGCTCAGAGTCGGGCCGCCGCTGCCCCGCCTCCGCTGTTTCTTCTGTACAGCTCTGGTTTTCTCCATGCTGTAACACACATCTTGCTGCCTTGCCGGCACGTCCCGCAGTTCCAGCTAGCACCGCGGAGCTTCCGATACATCTTGTCCACCATGCAGGGATTTTTGCTCATTCCTGCCGTTTGTGACGATAACTGCACCAAAGGGGAAAGTGACAGTGGCCAAGAAGGCTGTTACTGGGTCCCTGGTTCTGTTTGTTGTTAATGCCATAGTTATTGTTGGTTTGTTTGTCTTGTTATACATACTAGTAAAGAGCTGTTATTCCTATCCTCATGTTTCTGCCCAAGAGCCCCTTAATTCCAAAATTGTAATAATTTAGAGGGAGGGGCTTTACACGCTTCATTCCAAGGGAGTCTCCTTCCTTCCCTAGCAGACACCTGTCTTTCAAACCAAGACAGTATTCTAAAATAGAAATACTTCCTCAGCATTGTGGCCTGGCAATTTTTCTTTTCCTGTTGTATGAGACATTGCTATTTAGCCAATGAGAAATATTCTGTGTTAGTATTTTTCCCACCCTGATGTCTTTGAGATGTAACAAGAGAAAGCAACCCAGGACTTAACAGACTTATTATCGGCAACTTTTTGGGCATGGGAGTATCAGGTTATGCTGATATTCACAGTGCCAGCCTTTTCTTCTGAGTTCTATTTTTTCCTCACTTATTTCGTAAATGGAAATTTTTTGCATGCTTAATGCTAAGTCATTCACTATAAGAAAATAAATTTCTTCACCGCTGGCTAAACCCTGTAATTTTAGGGTTATGCCACATAGTTTAATTGGTTTTATACTAACTTCCTGTTATTTGAACAGTCAAAGGTTGGTTTGAGATATCTTTGGGTGAATTGCTTCTAGACTAAAAACTATTGTTTTTAAGAATTTATGCAAAGAATAGAAAAACCACTGTAGCTCACAAAACTTTCTATACTACTCCTCTTTGCAAGGAGAGGGGAAGGTGATGACACACTTCAGTACAACTAAACATAGTCAATGGTGGCATAAAAGTGTTTTCATAAAAGCTGCCAATAGATTGAATTGCAAAAGAAATTTCACACATTTTGGTTTCTGAAAAAACCCAGCAACCTTGTTCTACAGCAAACTGCAAAATGATAGTGATTATTTTGAAAGTTTTCACACATATGCCTGAATTTGCAAGGAGAGAGATGGAATGTTTCTTCCAATATGAGTGAAATTTGAAGTGGAGGAAGGTGAATGTCTGCAGTAGTGATGGTCTGCTCATACAGTAGTAGCCGCAAGTACAGCACCAATATATTAGTTTATTTTGTCCTTGTTTCTACAGTACCTGAGTGGAGCAGGATCCTGATTCAGGGAATAGCATCTAGTTACAAAGCTAATAACATCAGCAGCAGACTGGATAAGTACCTAATTTTCTTGTATCTCATTACATAGGGTTGTGGAGGTTTAAAATGTACTTAAGCTTTGGAAAACTTAGACATCTCAAGTGGGTTTTCTGGTGCTGATTGCTCTCTGTCAGCTGCCATTTCACCCTGGGAATACTTGTACTTAAATGTCACAGTCAACCAGACTTGAGTTTTTAAATCTTGTACCAGGTCAGTTCAATGCAGGGTAAGTTGACACCTACCAGGCCTGATGTGGATCCCAAAACTGAATATCCCCCAGGTAGATTCTCTAAAGCAATCTATTGAAAGATAATGCAAAGGAATAGGACAGAGCACTGCACAAAATGGATTTTTGGCTACCCTTTTTTGGAAACATACCCACAAAATAAGGGAAGCTTAGATTTCCTATTTCGTCAGGGTTTGTAGATGAAATCAGAGACCCCTATTTACTCTGCAGCCTGCATGGGTTTAAACTCTTATATTCCGTAAATTTAATTTATTATTTATGGCCTGTGTTTTAGTTACTTTGCATTGTTCATGATGAGTAAGTGTAGGGAGAGATAGAGATATTCCTCAAATGCACCAATTCAACAGAGCTGGAATTGAAGAGGAAAAGACATACAGGTTTTAATAATCTAGAACGCTAAGTGTATGGATATTTTAAAGTGTTTGGATTGTAGCAATGCCCCCCTCAAAAAAAAAAAAAAGAAAAAGGTGGATGTTCTTGTCTAGGAGTAGGTACATAGTAATGAGGCATTAAGGTTTCTATATTCTGTGTAGAGCTACATAGATAGACATACTCAGATGATTATGACATCTTGATAAAATCAATATAACTTTGTACTTTTGAATTTTGTTCCAGTCTATCTTCTTTTGTTTTCATCTATCTGATGGTGCTTAAGATAACAGTAGGTCTGCTTTATTCATTCAGAAATCAAACTGGTCATGAAAAATAGGTCTCAGGTTATTAGTTTAAAATTTAATATAGACAAGGGTATGATACCTGAAAACAAACAAACATAAGAAACAAATAAAGAAAATAAAGAAGATCTGGGTATTCAGTTATCTATAAGGAGATATCCTGTAGTTTTCATTCTAAATATGATTCACAAAAAAGATAATTTTGTGGACGCCATCCCTTAGCTGATCCTAACAGACGTATTCTATACAGAATATTCAGAAAAATCACTTGTTTTCAATCTAGTTCTCTGTCTTGGTTTGAAAGACAGGTGTCTCCCAAGGAACGTGAGAACCTCCCTTGGAATGGAGAATACAACACCTTCTCCTCTGAATTATCATAGCTTTGAAATTCAGGCGCTTTCAGGCAAAGATATGGGAAAAGGAATAGTTCTTTACTAGTATATATGTGTATAACAAGGCAAACAAACAACAACAATGACAGCAATAATAAACAAAAGAAAGAATAAACTGGAAAACCCTATAAAGTCTCTTTGTGTTCTCTAAGCACTTTCCCCTTTGGTGTAGTTATGGTCACAGCTGGCAGGGGCGCTGGTGGCTCCTGGCTGGGCAGGGTAGGTGCACTGCAAAACCCCGTGGCTGCAGAGGGCGCTGTGGTGCGAGTTCATGGAGCACTCTGTAATGGCAGCTTGCCCAGACGGGAAGGGATAGAAGAGAGGCTTGCTTGACAAACCCACAGGGTTCAGGTCTCTGGATAGCAAAAGGAGCTGTAACAGGGACCTTGGAAGCAGCAAGCTGGAATAGCATAATCTCGAAGTAGTATAGGAGATGTACCAGAAACTCCTCAGCTGCATTTGGAACCCTGGGGTGTCTGGGCAGGCAGGGGATGCAGGGGCTACAGTGTAGCGAAAAAAAATTGGGACAGTGGCAAAGAAACAGCGGGGACTGGGCAGCGGCAGCCTGGCTCCCAAACACAAACAGGGCAGGGAGAGGCTCCCTGGGAGGGGAAAAAGGGCTCGGAATCCCAGGGTTTTCCCCTGAGACACCCAAGCAGATGGTGAAAGGCCCTTTTTTAGCAAGGTAGGCTGTTAAAAAGGTCCCAGTTCAGTGGCTGCTCTCACGAGCAAAGGCCCATCCATGGCAGAAGAAACAGAACTAGGCTGGGCTCCATCAGTGGTGAATTCCTCCTCCCCCAAGCAGCAGCTTGACCATCCTCTTCTGAAGCTGAGAGAGCAAGAGAGCAAGCAACTGCCCCAGCCCCCGTCTGCCCTACTCCCCTGTCCTGGGGTGACTTTATAATGCTTGTATCCCCAAATCGTCTGTTCTCTCTATGCTGGATGTTGTATTCTGTGCCTTGAAGACTTGTCAGAGAGCGAGGGCAGGCAGGAGAAGCAGCACAAGTTTGTTATCAGAGACTGCCCTCCCCCACACGCGGCCTTGGGTGTGCTGTGCTGCCTGGGCACGGATGGGAGCTGAACGGGGTGCTTCTGCTTGTTAGTTAGTGCAGTTAGCTGAGACAAAGGAGCTTTCCCTGGACTGCTTTTCCATCCGTTTTCTCGGAGCTGTTCAAACCNTGCCCCTCTGAAAGAAACCCAGAGATAAGAGAGTAGCCAGCTGCTTCCTGAGGCAACTTCTTTTGTCTCTCTTAAGTAGTCAGTGGTTATTATCTTTTACAACAAAATGGGAGAAAATTCTCTAAGGGAATTAAAAGAAAAGGAAAAACCCTAACCTCCAACATTCTCCTTGTAGCAGTCAAGCAAGTAACATCAGTTATTGAAATTAATTAGAAAATTGTTAGTGTATATCAGTAACACAAAAGACACACCATCATTTGCTTCCATTATAAGCTTTTATCTTTCCCACTATAAAACTCCAAAACATTATGACTAATTGCTGAATAAATTAAGGGATTATGTCATGGATAGGACTTGACTTCTCAAGTCTTTTCTAACCCTATATTTCACTGATGATAGGGTATCTTAATTTAAGTTCCAAGTGAGACTCCATAGGGCCCTATGCCTGATAAACATTGTTTTCTGGAAGGGAAGTTAATATATTCTCAAGATATTATCCATATACATAATAAGAAACCCAGATGTTAGTCAGGTAAGGTATTTCTGGAGAAGTAATTTCAAGAGAGATGAAGGCAGCATTCAGTGTTTGGCAAGGAAGCAATAGGTTTCAGTTATCTCACCAAGTCTATCATGCCTAATACTTCAGTATGTACAAGTCCCTTAAAGGTCCTGCCAATCAAAATGAATGGAAAATTTCTTGCTCAGGCACGGAATAAAGGTATGTCTGGTGTATACCTGTAGTTGGTAGAGTCTATCTGTCATCTCAGAGCACAGACATGATCAGGGCTGATATGTGACTCAGAGGAAAGCAAGGAAAAAAATTCACTCCCAGAGATCAAACTGTCCATCAAAGACAATTCTTTTCTCATCCCTACAGATTATTAAAGGAAACTCTGAAGTATGAAAAGTGATTCCATTCATTAGCATAATAGAAAACTGCAACACTGATGTTGCTCTTCTTTTTTTTTAGTAAAATATATGTAAGAAATTGGATCTCACTAATTAGCACTATTTAATCCACTTGTGATTCTCAGTGTTAGTTCAGATCTAAATGCTGATATCAAAGTGAGTCCAGCTGGAAACTGGATCTGGATGTAGCTTCCATCACTCCATTTTTAATAAAAGTGTCATTTGTTCTTGGTTTGAAAAAGGGATTAAAAAAATAATTGCAGTGATTTTGGTCTTCTTCCCAACCCACATTTTAAGCAGTATTAATTTTGAGAATTTTTATTCTGCAAATTGTGTTAATCCCAGTTTGTCTAAGCAATACAGAGTATGTTTAGCCAAAATTAATACTTGCATAAACTAATCTGGTTCTAAGTCAGCATGATTTTCTGAGTTTCTTTACAAATCTGATTTCTGCTGGCAAGCATTAGGAAATCTTCATTCTGCAATCATTCACAGCACCAATAGTGAAGGTTCTGGGTCTTTTAAAAAGAAAAGCAAAAAAAAGGAAAAAAAAAAAGCCCACTGTTGATTCACAAATTTGATTCCACGAATTCACAACGTTGATTCCACAAATCTTTGGAAATCCATTAAGTGTAAGGCAAGGTTTCTTTGAGATATCTCATGCTTTTTGAGCTCTAGTAGTCTTTTGAGTATCTGTCATGCATGGCTTTATATCTGAGGAGTAGTACTCAAACATTCTAGAAGTTATTGAATTCTTGTGGATAAGAAGATCTCTTAGCATTTACTTTGTTTGCAAGGCTATTAGACTCCTTTGTAACCTGGCCTGAGGTCTCTTTAGTCACTCAAGAGATAAACTGCTGGATGAAAATAAGTAGTACTTCTATTAACAGAGTAAGTGCTTAGCTCCAAGTCCTCAATGTTTTTAAGTACATCAAATTAGGCAACTCTCCATAACTTATTCAACCTGCTGGAAATACCTGCTCATTGCACATACCAAATGGTGCATTGTCCATCAATAAATGGTTTGTTATTAGCTCACCCACATCTTCACTTACCCTTACATCTCTCTGTAAACATAGGTACATCTGTAAACATAGGTACATCTGCTATTTATCCCTGTGGGGCTCTCCTCACAGATTTTAAATTTTTTTAATGCTGAGTATATGGT
The DNA here is from genome assembly GCA_013396995.1 of Dicaeum eximium. Classification (NCBI taxonomy): domain Eukaryota; kingdom Metazoa; phylum Chordata; class Aves; order Passeriformes; family Dicaeidae; genus Dicaeum; species Dicaeum eximium. Next base: position 33,831 of record VWZP01010181.1, read on the forward strand.
TTGATACTAAGTATAATGTAAGAATGATAATATCAGGTAAAATATTAATAAGCAAAAATATACTGAAATAAATGTATGGCATAGGCCTATATTATGGTAACACAATGAAATACTAAAATTGATTTAGTATGGATTTTCTAGTTCTAGACTTTACGCTGATCTTCAGAAAAACAAAGTGGGGACTTTTCTCCTCTTCATTAATGCCTCCTGCATTCCCAAAATGTTCAGGTGTATTGTTAAAGCCTTTAGCCGTTCTCTGCATATCAAGCACTGATTGCTTCCAGAAGCAGGAGACTGATTGACTAAGAACGAGATCTGTTATATATATCTTAGCTCAAAGAGATTTAGAGTATCTTAACTTTTTTGGGAAAAGGAAACAATATTTTAATAAAAATCTAGCCTTAGTTATATCTTGCACTCCCATTATTGTCATCCTATCTTTACCAAGTACTGCATTTAGCCAAAGCAGATTAAAAAAGTATGGAATGAAATTCTCACTATTTTACTTGTTAATGTAAATTTGTTGATTAGAAGTTAATGTTAATGAAGAGTTTAATGCTGAGTATATGGTCTAATACTAAGTTTTCTTGTTAAATTTTAATTGCTGTTAAGGTTTTTGTTTCAGAATATTTTAACACTTCAGCATGATATTTAAAATATTTTCAAAGTAATTTTTTGGTTGTAAATGATATTTCCGTCTACTGGGTGGTTGTGTATGCCAACTATCCACACAGATACTTGATAGATTTCCTTGCTTCCTCTTGGATAATTTCCCAGATTAGTAGACGGCCCACTTCCATTCCAAGTCTGTTGAGACCATCTTTACAAAATCTAGGGATTTTACTTTTATCAGGGTCATGTGTCTGTGTGACTTGAAGCAGGGATGCTTAAACCACTGAATTTTTTTATGTATTTTTGCAAAACATTTTGGTTTGCCTCTCTTCCTCAAAACCAGCCTCGGCATTTTTGTATTGATCTGCTCTTAGCACAGAAAGTAATTGATACAGAAAACACAGCTATACTAAATTTTCTCTGCATTAAGATTACTGAGAGAAAATACAGTGATTGTATAGCTGTGAGGAGAAAAATCGTAACAATAAAGTAAAAAAAAATTATATGGCCTTCAAAATATCAGTCACTGAAATCCTTGTTTAGTAAACAGTGCTTGTATGTCACACCAAAAACTTATCTCTCAATTCAGATGACCACTTGTATTCCTCAGATACCAGCAGTATTTTGTCTAGATATAAATATAATTCAACATTCATAGGCCTTTCTCTTGAATAATTTATTTCCATGAGAAGCAAGTTAAAACAACTTTTCACAAGATGCATCTATGCTAGACAGATAGCAAAAAACTTTGTTGCGATGTTTGAGGGTTTGTTTCTGTCTGCTGTAGAGGCAGATCCTGTAGCTACCTACTGGCTAGTGAAAAAGACATTCAGATGGATAACAAATCTATTGAGCTGTTCATAGTAGTGCCCTTCATGAGGAGTCTTGTGGCTAATAATAGTCAGTGTCTTATTGCTACACAGCTGACATGAAAATGACCACAAGTTATCTCTTTCTTCTCCTTAGGTTCTTGCAAGAACCCTCCTGATACAGTCACGGTAACTCAGAAGGCTTTTATATTCTAAAGAGTCTGAAAAAAAATAGTAGAATTGGAATTATCTTCCTAATAGTTTTACATGTTTTGCTTTTCCTTTAGGGACTGGTATATGTTTCCTCCTCTCATTATAAGAAATTGATACCATTTTCATGTTTATGTTATGAATTAGATCTGTAGAACTTCCCATTAACTCCATTTAGAAACATCTGAACCACTGAGTTTATAATCCTGCAATCTTAAGGTTCCTTATTGTCCTGGTTTAGGGCANTAGTTCAGGGAATTTCTCTGCCTCAGCTAGCTAAAAACTAACTAAAAGCAAAGGAGAGCTCTGTCCCACTGTCTGTCCGTGCTGCAGACAACAACTGGAGGAGGACAGACAACACATTCCAGGAGCAGGAATGTGGAGGAGTAAGTGCAGTTTCTGAAAACAAACTGCGTGCTTCTTCTTCCTCTCCCTTCCCTCTCAGAACCAGTCTTAAAGGTGCAAAACTTATTTCTGGGTTAAACAGTTGAATGGGGATATGAGCATCATAAAGTCACCCCAGGACACTTATTCACTGTGGAAATTTATGGCTTCACTGCTGTCATCTCTTAGACCTTTCTGAAGGTTTCTGGGATAAGGAAATAGCCTCTGTGGGTTGTCCTGTGGGCTGACATCAGGTGCTATAGACCAGACAATTATTTTTACTTGTTTTCTTCAACATGCTCAGTTCCAATCTTCCCAGTACTCTATTTTCTCTATCCAAAGGGCAGGAGCATAATTTTGAACTGAGTGATTTCAGCACCAGCACTCACTCATCTTTAAGGATCAAGTAATTCATAATAGTTACATTATGCTATATATAAGCATTCTTCCTGGAATGTTTAGAAGAGTGCCTTTTTGCAGACGCCGTGGTTTTTTATTTTGGCTATGTAATATTTGTTGTTTTGTTTGCTGATTTTGTGTTTCTTTTTTTTTTTTTTCTTGTTGCTAGTCAAGCTCAGGAAGGAGTTCATTTGCAATGTTAAGCACCTGGCCTGACACAAAGGCACAAGGTTTGGAGACTGTTATTGGAAACTGTCGAGTTTCCTGCGGGTCTTGGGTCTTCGAAGAGACAAAACCGGTTGTTGGTTGCTGTAGAGTTGTTTATTGCATGAATACATTAGTCTCGAAGGTGAAGAGCTCAGAGTATTAAAGTCTGTACTAAAAGCTTTCTGGCATAAAGTCCCAATGTTCTGAGCAGAAGTAGCAGCAGCAGCAGCAGCAGCTCTCACACCTTTTTTCTTCTTT
>VWZP01010181.1:36750-62561 GCA_013396995.1 Dicaeum eximium
TTTGATCACCCTAATACTGTGGAATTTTATTCATAAATCATCCAATCAGCTAAAAAGACGATTCTGAAACATTCTTCCTACACCAAGCTGAGCTAATTCTAATGTGGAAAAGTAGTGTCAGTTCTTACCCAAAATCTACATATAGTTTTATCTGTTTATGCAAATGGTTCTATTTGTTCTATCTAGAAATGCAAGCAATGTTCTGCTATGTTTTCATTATGTCTGGAACGAAGTTCATTTTGTGAAAGGTAACACTACTGAACTTTAAACTAGGCTTTAGGGCCTTTTACCAGCTAATATAGTCTCTTAAGGCACTTAAGATTTATTTCTACTTACTTAAAACTAAAACTTACACTTCTGCTTCATGTCTGCATGGCTTAATATATTTCAGTTTCTCTAGAGGTTCTAATTCAATGCTTGCATTCCTTTCTCTCTCTGACAGACTTAGAAAGGCTTCTATTTCATGCATTCCAACAGGAAACACCTTTAATTTATCGTAACCCATGATTTGGGTTCTAAATTATAGGAATTTCTATAAGAAGAACTACCTAGACGAGTGGTGGACAAGACTCACTCGTGGTAGTGCAAGTGCAGCTACAACCTGAGCTGGCTTTGGTGCCCAGTAACTCCACAAAATACATACCTCTCTTGTCCTGAGTGGCCACTAAGACAGGTGGAGCCTCAAGTTATGGACTGAATGAATACAATGGACAACTGTGGGCATTTACAGATATTTTATAAGGATGGTCTGGGGAGTAGGGGAATCATATCAGCGTATCCATATTGTGGCAGGAAGGAGTAAGGGGAGTGACATTTGAAGTGATGCTTATCTTCTCAGTTCGCAGTTACAAATGATGGAGCTCTGCTCTCCTGGAACACCTCTCTGCCCATAGGAAGAAATGACTAAATGGTTTGGTTTGGTTTGGTTTGGTTTGGTTTGGTTTGGTTTGGTTTGGTTTGGTTTGGTTTGGTTTGCTTTGCTTTGCTTCGCTTTGCTTTGCTTTGCTTTGCTTTGCTTTGCTTTGCTTTGCTTTGCTTTGCTTGCGTGTGTGGCTTAACTGTGTTTATCTCAATCTATGAGTTTCTCAGGGACTGTTAGACAGAGAAGGAATTGTCTGGATGGCTGCATCCGGTTCTAGTCAATGGCTTAATGATCAAGTGGCAACTTGTAACTAATTATGTCCCTTAATATACCAATACTATTTAATATATTCCTTAATGACATAGACAGTGAGACTTAATTTACCCTCAACAAGTTTGTAGATGATGCCAAGCTGACCGGTGTGGTTGATCTGGTAGAATGAAGGGATGCCATCCAGAGGGTCCTTGGCAGGCTGGAGGAGTGGCCCACAAAAACTTCATTAACTTTTACAAAACCAAGTCCTAGGTCCAAGGTACTGCATCTATATTAGGGCGACCCCCAGTATCCATACAGACTGGATGATTCCTTGATTGAGAACAGCTTTGAGGGGAAGAACTTGGGAATACTGCTTGATGTAAATAAAATTGTACATTATGTGGCAATGTTCAGAAAGCCCAGAAAGTCAATCATATGCTGATGCTTCCAATGCAGTGTTCATAGAGGTGATTGTCTCCCTCTACTCTACTCTTGTGAGACCTCATCTGGAATATTGAGTCCAGCTCTGTGATGCCAGCACAAAGATTTGGAAGTTTTTGATCAATCCATAGGATGCCATAAAAATGATCACCTCTCCTATGAAGACAGGATGAGAGACTTGGGGTTGTTCAGTGTGGAGAGGAGAAGGCTCTGAGGAAAACTTGTAAGAGACAATATATGTAAAACAGGCTTATAAGAAAGGTGGACAAGACTTTCTACCAAGGCCTGTAGTGAAAGGACAAGGGTTATTGGTGTTAAGCTAACTCTTATCAGCTTGTACTGTATGTCATGAAGAAATTTTTTTTACATTAAGAATGGCAAAACACTCAAAGAGAGTGCCCGGAAAAGCTGTCCAATTGCTAGCAGTGGTCAAAGTAACATTAGATGGGTCTTCGAGTGACCTGATCTAGTAAAATATGGCCTTGTCTGTGGCAGGAGACTTGGACTAGATGATCTTTGAATGTCCCTCCCAAACCAAAACCAATTTTTGAGTTTCTCTCAAAAATCAAATTTCTAATTCCATAGTTCTGTGATTCTCTGAGAAGTGTGAAGTAGTTTAGCTATTAAAAAATACTTTTGTTAACCCAGATTTTCCTTTCATCTATATCTGTATCACTAGGAACCTATTCTACTTTTTCATGAACAGTTTTTTGACTTTGTTAACTTTTTTATCCTTGTCTTGTTGTTATGCAGTCTTTTTAATTAATCCCTTTTACCTGATGCAGAAATAATTAGTGTAAGTGTTCATTAGATTAAAGTACTCTTTAGATAAATAATGTAAACATTATTCAAAATTTGCTTGTGTATATCACATGTATATGTAAATGAAAACAATTTAGACATACCAGATACTGTGCTAAGCTCTAAACACAGGGAAGGAAGATATATCACAGCAAACTTAAAATTGTTTTAAAATGACTGGGAGAGTTTCCAACAGATCTACCAAATATTTTGGATTATTTTTGCAGGTAAATGTTTAAGTGGAAAACTACTTGTTCTTGGTTTTGATGTAAATTAAGCCACAATTTTTAATGGTACTGAGATCTTGTCATAGGATGCATGTCTAAACCTTATTTTGCCTTTTACATGAAGTCACATAGAAACCAAAAGTAAATATCAAGGTATCGAAGATTGTTTATTCACATTATGTTTAAGGTTTCAAAAGATTATTTTAAAATCTGTTGGCTGCTTTCATAATGTTTCCAAAGAAGATATTCTTCCTGACTGTTTTATTCTGAAGATGGGCATAACATTTTCTACTCATACAAGTACGTGAGATTTTACAGTTAACAGAATTTAAGACTATATAGAAGACTGTAGAATAGAATATATTGTTGAGCTAAATAAAAAGCAAAAAACTTCACCTGCAAAACCCCAACTAAGACAAAAAATAAAATTAGAAGAAATTTTCAAGTAACCCTTGTGCTACTCAAGCATTAATAATATCTTGCTTGTTAAAAGAGAGTCATGTTCCATCCATGCTCACAGAATGGGAGATTACCATGCCAGGGAACAACTTGTCCTTCCACTGAGTACCTCAGCTGATGGAAAAAGAAGGTTTGGAAAAAGAGGTATGCTGATGACATATTTATACCTGATTTACTTGTATTTTGAGTAACTTTCTTCTGTGCATTTAACTTCAGAGAATTTCACCACTTGCATGAAAGATGAATTTGGTATCATGGGCTGAAATTTTACAGACAAAGTCAACACCATCAAAATGGGATGAAAAATAAGATCCTGCCCCTACTATGTAATATACATTTAAACACACTGAAGAAAATAAGATAATATCTTGCATCATTTTCTTGTTTCACTAAGCTCAAAATAAAAAGCTCTTTTTCCCTATAGCAACTGTAATTCAAGAAAGTAAAGACTAGAACAGAAAAATCTTCTTCCTCTGGTGAAAGAATCCGAGACACTGAAAGTACGGTACTTTTTATCTTACCTGCGGTGGTACAGCGTCGGCCACCGCCTTCCCTGCGAACGTGTCTCCCAGGAAAGGTTCGGGAAGCTCGGCGTAAATCCACTACCACTTCTATGCTAGATGTAATTGTAAAGAAATCCACAGTAACGAAGCGACTCTCTGTATAGGTTCCAACAGAGTTTTAATCTGTGGAGGGTCCAGGGACAGAAGAGCCTGGATCTGAGGGTGCATTGGGGTTTTATACAAATCAAGGAGACAATAGGGAAAGGGCAAAGGGGAGGAACAAGGAGGAGCTGAGCGAGGTACAACCAATGGGAAAAGAGGATAGGAAGTGACATTCTAGGGGACTAATAGGGAAACAGGGTTAACAGAACTGTCTGGAATGAGGGAGGGGAAGGGGGAGTATGCTTAGATGAGGTAATGGGGATTGACTTTGAATCTGGGAGTGGTCACATTACATCATCCCAAGGCCGGCCCATCTCAGGGTCTGCCTGGGATCCTACGTCTCCCCCATTTTTATTTACTAAAAAGATGTGGGAGAATGACTTCTTAAAAATCTTCATCAAACAAGAAAACATACTCAAAACCACAAAAACTACTATAACAAACTAAAGGAAGGCTTTGATTAAACTGCAAACCCAACCAGGAACACTCCATCTTTCCAGGATGCTGTCCAGCCAGTCTTTCCCTTGTTTTTCGGTGCGGATGTCTTGAATGAGGTCTTTCAGCTTCTTAATGTTGGCTTGGATGGATTGGCTATGAGATGACAAGTTAAAGCAGCAAAGTCTGTCAGAATCTTCGTATCCGTGGCCATGGGCGAGGAGTAAAAAGTCAATCGCTGCTCGATTTTGTAGTGTTGCATGCCTGGTGGTTTCCTCATCTTTTAGCAGGTCACTCGGGGCGGCTGATGTCGCATTAGACTGTTTGCTCAACCAACACTCAAGATGAGAGAGATCCCCCAGGGCTTTCGCGGCTGCCACCCAGGGCAGAAAGATGGAAACTGCAGCCCTTTTCGCGGGGCCCCAATTTTCAATTTTGCTATCACAATTTTCGTCGAATTCATCAAGGGACCTCTTTTGGTACCAATGGTTTCTTTTTCCAAGACCGAATTACAGTAATATTTGGGGTGAGTGTGTCCGAGGCTGCATGGGCTGCCCTGTAGGCGTGATGGAATGCCTGCCCACACCCTATCTCCGCAGACAAGAAACACACCCTGAGGTAGCACTCTTGGATGATCAGAGGACAGGGATACTATGTTGCTGGTATAATTGCACCAGTTAGTTAAATACTCCTTTTGATTTGGGGACACGTCTTTCTGATTAATGGAAAGAGTGCCTGTGTAATTTTGCCAAATCTGTGGGTTTTGCTTATAATAAAACCGAATACAGTAGAATGCTTTGGAGGACCCCAACAAGTCCAATTCTTGGGATTCCTGTGGTGCATGCGGGAGCAGCCCTGTCCAGTCACCCCAAGTGTCTACTGGGTTGGGTTTCTTGCCTGCATATGGGTATTCATTATCTTTCAAGGGTATTCCCACCAGGCATGTCGATAGCAGGTCGTCCACACTGCCCATGGCCAGGCAGAAGCTGTCCTGTCCCATAGCCTTCGCCAGGGTCATCCACACATTTTCTTTCGGCTGCTGGACGAGCCATGCAGAAATGGTGATGCTCTGCAGAAGCGCAACAAACCAAAAGAACAGAAGCGGCATATTCTTTGAGTGTTCCAGTGGGATCTTTGTAACTACACGAAGAAATAAATAAGTAAATGAGTAGGTAAGTATGAAGGGGTACCTAATATCATGATTATAGAACTCCCAGCTCCTGCTTTTTGATTTTATGAAATAAATAGACGGGAAAGGGATGGGGGTGAATCAGGTATAGGATTGGGGATAGTTGGGGCGGGAGGAGGGATTGGGTAACTGTGTAGGAAACAATGGAGGAAATATATTAGTCTTGGAGTGTCTGGGGGTAGTTTTTTCCTTCTCCTTTGCCAGGCAGTGGACACTTGATTATCTTCTGGGCTTTCGTCAGTGAAGGGTCTTGATTGATTTGTTGGGGTGGGGTTATCTCGGTAAGGTTTAACATACTTAGCTGGAATCCATTTTGGCCCTGCTGGGGGGGAAACACAAGCATACCCTTTCCCTCACGTAATGAGGGGGAACGGGCCTTGAAGTTGTTTGGTCTTGGGATCTCAGATGAGGACAGGCGGACGCAGGTCTAATCTCGTGAGGGGGGAATTGTGAAAGTGTCTTACAATTGGCAGATTCTTGTCTTTAAAAGAACAATTCAAAAAGTTAATAACATATTAAGCTTTTAAAAGTCTTTCAGCTGAGGACATTACTTTCACGTCAGATCTCTGCTGTTCTAAAACACTCTTGATTTCTCTATGTGTTCTCTTGATTATCGCTTGCCCTGTTGGGTTGTGCGGGATCCCAGTGGTTTGTTGAACTCCCCATTGGTTTAAGAACTGTTGAAATTGATTGGAGGTAAAAGCGGGGCTATTGTCTGTTTTAATATTTTTGGGGATTCCTAGCGTGGCAAAGGCATGTAAGTAATGTTTTATCACGTCTCTTGCTTTTTCGCCTGTGTGCAGTGATGCAAAAACTGCACTGGAAAAAGTATCTACAGAGACGTATATATATTTTAATCTACCAAATGGCGTGTAATGAGTGATGTCAGATTGCCACAGCTCGAGGCTCCTGAGCCCTTGAGGGTTCACACCTTGTTGCATGGAAGGAAGAGCTCACGCTTGGCAATTAGGACATGTAGAGACAATTTTTCTGGCCTGGGCGTATGTCAAGTGGAACATACGAACAAAGGAGGGAGCATTCTGATGATAAAATGTGTGGCTTAACTTCGCCTGTTGAAATATGTTGGGTAAGTTGGTGGAACTTATATTCATAGCAATTGCCATGGCCAGCCGATCCGCTTTCCGGTTGTCTTCAACGATCGGACCTGGGAGGTCAATGTGTGACCTCATGTGCATTATATGATATGGTTGCTCTCGATGGGAGAGGAGATATACTAGCCTCGAGAGCAATTCAAATCATTTCAGATTATCAATTTGTTTGAGCATCGAGTGTTCTGCCCTTTCAGCTACCCCAGCAACATACGCCGAATCAGTAATTAGACTGAGGGGTTGAGGAAATTTTTCGAACACCCTCACTACAGCAGCCAATTCAACTATCTGGGGAGACCCACTAACAATTTGGACATCAGACTCCCACTCCTGAGTGTCCGTGTCTCTCCACGTGATAACTGATTTATTTGTTTTGCCTGATCCATCAGTATAAATGTTCATTGCTTTTAAAGGAATCTTACTTCTTTTGGAATTTGGTGCCAAATGAAACGTCTCTGTGAATAATTTGTGTTTTGGATAATGAATGGAAATTTGCCCAGGGTAGCTATCTAAGGCCAATTGTAAATTTTGATTTGTTTGTAAAAGGGATTCCAATTCAACTAATTTCATTGGCAAGTAAATGCACGAGGGGTCACACCCTGCGAGGGTCCGGAGACGTGCCCTGGCCTTTGTAATGAGCATAGACATGAGTTCTCGAGGTGTGGGTATCATTTTGGGTTGTTGGTGCGGTAGGAAGATCCACTCGATGATTAGACGTGGATCCCTCTGTGCTCTGGAAAAGAAGCCCATAAAAATACAGACAGTCACCCAGAACGGCAAGTCGAAAAGGCAATTGCGGGTCACATCGGTAGACTTGTCTCGTAGAAATGGTGTCAGCGACTTTCTGCAAGGCCGTGGCGGCTTCAGGTGTCAAGATTCATGGGGATGTCAAGTCGTCGTTGCTGCATAGGAGGTTGAAGAGCGGAACAAGTCTTTGTTTGACAATCCAAGAAATGGCCAAAGCCAGTTGATGGATCCACATAACTGTTGCATGTCTCTAAGTGTCTTTGGACAGTCTTTAATTGTGAGAGGCTGAGCAATAATTGTCCTTTTGAGCAAAAGTAATCGTAGGTACTTAATTGGTGGAGTAATTTGAACTTTTTCGGATGCTATCTCGAACCCTGCATCCTTAATGATCTTAACAGTCTTTTCCAGGACGATCTTTAAATAAGATGATTCTTTAGTACAAATGAGAATACCGTCCATGTAATGATAAATTATAGCGTCGGGGAAAGCAGCCCTTAGTGGAGTCAACAATTTGGCTACAAACTGCTGGCAGAGAGTGGGCGAGTTTTTCACGCCTCGTGGCAATACAGTCCAATGATAGTGCTTGGCTGGCGCCTGACAGTTCCGCGACGGCACGGAAAAAGCAAATCTCGGGGCATCTCGGGGTGGAGCAGGATGTTAAAGAAGCAGTCCTTGATATCAAGGTCCACTAGCTGCTACTCTCGAGGCAGCATGGAGGGTGAGGGCATCCCGGGCTGCAGGGAACCCATGTTCTCCAGGACCTCATTGATTTTACGGAGGTCCTGTAGGAGCCTCCACCTGTCTCTGCCTGTTTTTTTCACAACAAAGAAAGGCATGTTCCAAGGGCTGGTAGATGGAACAACATGGCCCTTGGAAGCTTGCTCCTCAACGAGGGACTCCAGAGCGCAAAATTTTTCCTCGCATAGGGGCCACTGGTCCACTCACACCAGATTGTTAGTTTTCCAGGTGAGAGGTGGGGTGGTGTGCTCCTCAGTGGCCCCGACTAGAAATCCCACGTTGGTCTGGGGATTCTAGTCAAGCCCCACATTGGGACAATAAGTCCCTGCCCCACAAAGTCAAATGGCAATTTAAAATAAAAGGTCTAATTGTAGCTACCTGGCCCTCTGGTCCCTCCACGTGGATTAGATGTTTGCTTCTGAGAGTGGTAACTGCTCTGCCAATCCTGGAGACGGTGCTCGTCGGTTGTTCAAGCTCCCATTCTCCTGGATATCGCGACTTGCGAATGATTGTGATGTCAGCTCCAGTATCAGCCATGCCCACTAGTGCCACAGATTGGTCTTGGTGAAACAAAGAACAAGCTAATTTAGGTTTGTCAGTGTTGAGAATTTGTGTTAGGTAAATGTCATAATTGGAATAGTTCAGATATTCTTGGCCACCAAGCACAAACATTTGTGCAAATGGGAGTCCTTTAGTAAGAGTGAAGGGAGGGCTGCAGCATTGGACTGTCACAGTGATTTCAGCCCCGGGATCTACTTTGAGGACCTCAGGTAAGATGGAAATTTCATCCGGTGTATGATTTGCATCCCCCACGATGAGTACATATACCATCTCATCTCCATTTCCTATTAGTCCCACAGGAATCTGCACTCTGTCATCATTATCTAGCAGGACATGGAGCGAGCTGCACAGCACCCATTGTGTTGTTTGATCTAATTGATTGGTCCTTCGGACGTATTGGAGGCCCTTGCGGTAGTCACGGGCCTGGGAAATGCGTCTCTGGGAAACTGGGTCTCCTGGATGGTGGGGAGCCTGGGGTGGTATGACCTGCCATTTGATGTCGTCGCGTGGGGTCGTACCGCGCTCTGCCCTCCGTTTCCCGAGAGATTACCTTGTTTCGGTGGTGGTCTTGGTGTCCTTGGATGACTCCACGGTAGAATGGTGGCAGCAGGCGATGCGTGACAATGTGTGGCAATGTGGCTGAATTGACCACTGTTGTAACATCGGATGTTGTGCTGTTGTGTGAGAAGAACTTCACCCACTCCCTTGCTTACCGCAAGTGCAATGGTGTGTTCCACGGAAGACTCCTTTGTGCATGCTTGCACCATCTGCGAGATCGTAGGCTCGGGTTCGGATGGTAACGCTCGCAGGATCTTTTTTGTGGCTTCATTAGCATTGCGAAGAGCCATCTTGGGGAGAAGCTCTTTTTTCGCGTCCGCATTATCAATCTGCTTTCCAATCGCATCCCACAACCTGTCTATTAACTTGACAAAAGGTTCATCTACCCCTTGCAGCACATCCGCGAAGTTCTTATGAGGGATTGTGCTGTCAGGGGTCTTTATCAAAGCATCTTTCACTGCTGCAGTCACATCTTTTAATACTTGAGCAGGTATCTGTATTTGCTCCAAGGGGTTCTCGAAATGCTCCTCACCCAGATACGGTTCCATTAACATTGTCCTGTCCTCTCCCTCAGCCTCATAATTTGCAACCAAATTCTTTAGTAGTTTTTTCCAAATGCTCTCCCAGAGCAAAACTTCAGTGGGAGACAACAGCAGGTTGATCAAATATTTCAAATCGTAAGGTATAAGGGTATGTCCATTTAATGTGATATCAAGCAGGTTTTTGAAATATGGGGATTGTCTCCCATAATCTTTGGAGGCTTTGCACAGTTGTTTAAGTTCAGTGAATGGGAATTGTTCCCATTCCGCTCTCCTTGGTCGTCATACACAACCGGTGCCGCAAACAAATCAAAGCTTTTAGCAATATCAAATTCTCCCTGTTCGACTGCCTCCTTCTTAACACGCTGCCAGTTAACTCTCGGCCTCCCTCTAGCAAGTGGATGACTATTGTTAAGGTTAGAGAACAAGGGTTTGTTTGCTCTCCTTGCCGGAGGGGTCCAGTATGACTGGACTTTCAAGGCCAAGATGGCCTCCTTCCAGCTGGGCTCACTTCCAGTTCCGGTGGCGTGGGAACCAGGAGTGGCCTGGGGCAGGGAGGAGTATTCAGAGGCATGGCAAAAGGAGGAGGGAAAGGCTTCAGAGGGAGGGGAAGGGGCAGGTCCCGACGCAGGGGGTGTACTTGATGCCGGGGTGTTTTGGTGAAGGGGAGAAACCCGACGCAGGGGAGGGACCCGACATGTGGGAGGAGTTCTGGGAAAGCACAGGAAAGGGAGAGAGGGAACCTCCATTTTGAGAAGAGTCGGGGCACAAAATGGAGGAGGCTGGCATATGGCCAGTGCCATCTTGCCCCATAACACCTAATGGAACTCGGGAACAACTGGGGTTTGGGGATGTCGGAGAGAGGGAAGCAGGAAAAGGGCTCGAGCTAGCAGGGCCCTTGCCAGCCTGAGCAAGGGACAGAGTGGAATGGGGAACAGTGCCCATGCCACCCTTTGGGAAAGTTGGGGTAGGATTGGGGAGGGAGGACGAACATGACTGGGGAGAACAGGGACCCAACTCACACCCATGTTCCTTAGTCAACTTATAAATTGAATTAAACATAGAATAGAATTTCCCAGCCCTTAAATTCCCTTTGACCTGCTCAGAATATAAACATTTTCCCACTCGATCCCAGAAATCAACAGATTGCAAATCTTCCCAGGTTATTCCCGGGAAGTGTATGAACAGAAAATGAACAAAATCTCTCCAAATCACCTTTTTAAACTGAATTTGATTCCACAAGGATTCCCTTAACTTGGGAATAAATGCTTCGTTCGGCTTGGGAAATTTTGTTCCCCATGGCCGCACCTTCCCCAGACAAAGGGAAAACTCACACAAAGCACAGTCTGGAGAAGCGTCTGTGGAACTCAGTCGGTCCTCCTGCTGCTCCCTCTTCTCTCACTCGTATCGGGATCTGGATCCAAGAAATGATGAAGGGAGGGTTGTTGACCGGGCTGTCAGGAGAGAGCTTCTAAAATGAAGGGCTCTCCTGTCTGGGAGCTGACGCTCCGAGACGCTTTGAAATCCACTCAGGAGACGCTCACAAAGGCTCCAAAGAAAGGGGTCCCTGTTCAGGCAGCACAGCGTTGGCCACCGCCTTCCCTGCGAACGTGTCTCCCAGGAAAGGTTCGGGAAGCTCGGCGTAAATCCACTACCACTTCTATGCTAGATGTAATTGTAAAGAAATCCACAGTAACGAAGCGACTCTCTGTATAGGTTCCAACAGAGTTTTAATCTGTGGAGGGTCCAGGGACAGAAGAGCCTGGATCTGAGGGTGCATTGGGGTTTTATACAAATCAAGGAGACAATAGGGAAAGGGCAAAGGGGAGGAACAAGGAGGAGCTGAGCGGGGTACAGCCAATGGGAAAAGAGGATAGGAAGTGACATTCTAGGGGACTAATAGGGAAACAGGGTTAACAGAACTATCTGGAATGAGGGAGGGGAAAGGGGAGTATGCTTAGATGAGTAATGGGGATTGACTTTGAATCTGGGAGTGCTCACATTACATTATCTCAAGGCTGGCCCATCTCAGGGTCTGCCTGGGATCCTACACTTACCCCTTCTACATTAGATTCTCTGTCTCCCTACTTAAGCCAACAACAGCTCCTTTTCACAATAGTATCATTCAGAAGTGGAAAGTAGAGAGCAATTTGAGGGTGAAATTGAATTACCAAACTGATTCCCCCCCTCCTCAATTTAGTATTTCATGCAGGCCTTTTTCCCCCCACAGCATATATGTGATAATTATCAGGGTAAGTGCTAAGTAAATGTTGGACATTGTCTGGTTTAAAAAGACAGGTGTCTGCTAAGGAAGGCAGAAGCCTCCCCTGAAGTAGAAAAGGTAGACCCTCTCCCTCCAAATTACCACAATTTTGGAATAAAAAGGCTCTCAGGCAAAGATATGTGAATAGAAATAATAGTCTTTCACTAGGAAAACTGAAAATACAAATTTAGTAAAAAGAAAACTACTGACAGTGTCAGAATGCAACCTGACACCCTGTGGGTCAGGGTGTTGGTAACAGTCTAGCTGGGATAATGTAATGTGGCCACTCCCAGATTCAAATGAATGGTGGCTCCCGGAGTCCTCCTGGAGTGGCAGATGTAGTTCNACATCAATAAATAAATACAAATGTGTCACTAGTGAGCGCGACACGAACAGTAGAGAGACTACTACACTGGACCAGGGAAGGCGGAGAAAAGAGAGCTTTATTATGAGTTCACACAGTTATTTAGTGCTTTGACAATGGCCAGGGATTGGAGAGAAACGTCACCACCTTTCCAATCACACTGGTCAATAGAAGAGTCCATCAACCTTTCTACTCCCAGGAGAAGGAATGAAAAACAAAGGAACAGTGAAGAAAACATCTGCTTGTTTACAGAAAACCTCGTGAGTAACTTTATCATAGAAACTAAAACATCAGAAGGCTAAAACTCAGGGCGAGAATCAGTCATGCAGTGAGGCTCAATGGCCCATTAACAGGAAGATATCTCCCCTGAGGGAGTAATTGGTTGTGGAAGAGATAAGAAAACTGCCCAATTAACAGAAGATAACTGCCCCACCTTAAACAGAAGACAAATAGAATACTTACCTTACAATCCAGGACAGACATGAAGAACTTCAAAATAATCAGGACATTACAATTTTTTATATTATCCCAACACTGGCTCGGTGGTCATTTTATACTTTCAGATCTGTTGTAGCTCATTTAAAATGCAGACTTCTAGCTATAATTTTTCACCATTTACATATGTTAAACATTCTTACTGAAGACACTTTATTCTTCACTTTGTTCTCTTAGGCTTATCATTATTCTTATTGTGTTTAAGTACACATTTCTTTGTCCTCAGTTGTTCAAATTCCTTTCAGATTGGCAGTCTTCCCCCCAAGCATAATAGTAAAATGATAGAGTGCACAATAGCAGCAGACAGTCCTTCTGGAAGTCCTTGAAAGGATCAGATTAGAGATGCTTTATATATTTATTTTTTAAGATGTTCGATTTGCTATGCAGTTACAATCCCACTAAAACATTATTCCTTATTTCTCAACAGTCTGGCAGTCTGTGTTCTATAATGTGGCTCAACTATTTTATGCCTCCCCTTCTATGTTGTCAACTTGTGCTAATTAAAATGTTTATAAAATGCTGACACTGTGGTATTGTAGCTTAACAGTTCAAGAGTTCTTTAATGAGCCCTTTGTTTTATTAATGAAATGATTTATAGAAATACTTAATCTCACTGATTTGCCATTAGTATTAATGAGACTATTTATTAGGCACTTTATTTCAGAATGCCACAAAGATACAAACCCTGAAAAACATGCAGTATGTTGTACTAAGTTATTTTGTATTTACAGTGAATGAATGGTTTTTAAATCTTACAGCTTTTCCTCAGTGAAACATTCATTAACATCAAACTAATTTACTCTTTTATATGCAGTATCTTTGTACTAAGTTATTTTATATTAGGAGGGAATCAATGGTGTGAAATCTCACCGTTTTTCCTCCATGAAACAGAGTTATACATTAGCATGGAACTAGAAGACTCTTTTATATAATCTCCCTGCCATTATTATCAGATTTTATGCGAATAATTTAGCACAGGGCTAATAACAAAAGTAATCCCGAAGACTGAAAATAGAAGTGCATAATGAGTCAAGTAGAAAGGGTGATTTCATTGTCCCTGGCTATTAAGCAAGGACTTCTTGATTATCAACTCTTACTAAGAATCTGATTCTTTATTACTCTTAATCTAATTTCTTGGAAGAAATAATTTTCTAACATGTTGTAGGCTTCTATGTGTTACTTTAAAATTATACAACCATCCGTCATGTTTTTATTTACCTTCCTATTGTTGTTCAAATGAAATGTTATTAGTTGGACAGATTTCAACCAGCCTTATGCATTGTATTGGGAAGCTAATATTTTGGGAGAAACTTCCTACCATGATGAGTTCAATGAAGAAGCTGCAAAACTGACTTTCCAGAGTCCTGGAAGGTGCTATAGACATTTTATTTTTCTCACTGACCTCTCCTGGTTACAGCCTCAGACATCTAGGAACAAGAAATAGGAGGGAGGGGGGGAATTATCTTCTTTGTTCAATTGGTGCATTTAACCTAATTTTTTATGTTTGGTAATGGTTTTAATGGGAAAGAAGGGAGACCTTTGTCTTGTTAGTCAAAAGATTATGACTGCATTCCCTCTCAATGTATAGACTCTGTTATGTAAAATGTGCATTTATGCATTTCAATCTGTATTTTCTTTATTTTTAAAATTTCTTTAATGGAAAATTTTGGTATAATTAAGGCAATCAATTTTCAGTGAAAATACTTATCTGCAATTTTTCCTTTTAAATAAATCAATACATTAAACCTTTCCACAAAACCAACTGGATTCTCCATAATTTGAATTTATGTGTATTTGCTGGAAAGTTAATCAAGAGTTGTAGATGGAGTTGGAGTTTTCAATAAAGATTATCAGAGGAGCCCAGTTCAGTCATGAGGTGCAGAAAGGATGCCCTATAAAATGAGCTATTTATTATGACAAATGATTAGACAGAAGATCTTAATCAGAGTTATTTACTACACAGTATAAAAGCTAAAACTACTAATAGTCTATGGTATAATATTATGTTAAACCAATTGTATTAAAGCTAGCAAAAAGAAACAATTATTAGGTAGAGATTGATGTAACTCACCATGCCAACACCCAGGGCAGGTCTTTGTCACTCAACCTTGGAGTATCCTTGGGGGGCATCCCCAAAATCCAAAGGAAGAATCTCCCCACACTCCAAGGAGGAATTGTTAGAATGTTAGAACAACCTAACTGTATGAGACTGGACTGGACTTTTAAAATGTAAACTGATTGACTGCTACTCACATGTCTCTGGTTGCCTCACTGTAAGGATGTTAATTTGAGGTTGGTGAGCAGACTGGTTTTAGCATAGTTTAATATCAAAACCAGCATGCCACCCCTCTCAATCCACTACCCAGAGACTTACAAACAGGGCATTGTTTGAGTTGCTTCACTGCATACCAGGGCACAGCATTCTGCTATGCCAAGGCCTCCCTAAATGTTTCTGAATGTCACTAGACAATCTGAGAGATGTCATAGACTGGGGGATATGTGACAAATCTTCAGTATGGCATTATAATCAGTATATACCCACTACTCAGTGGTTTTGCAGGAAATTTCTGCAGTCCTAAACTCATTTTGCAGACTCTCAGTTTGCTCAGTTTTTCTGTTTTTAGAGGCTCATTTCTGGTAAGAGAGAAATATTGCTGTCACAGTGGTGATTAGCAAAGGGCATTCATGTAGGAGCACACATAGACAGGGACTTATATCTCCTAGAGAAAGATTTAATTACACAGAAAATGCCACATTCACTACTTTAAAAGTTCGTAATGGGAGATTAGACCATCAATTTTATTGGAAAATGGATTTATGATACAGTCTTTTTATTTGCTGGAACAGCTTTTCTCTGTCTAGGTAGATGTACACGTTGTGATTTCATCCGATTGTAAGCTGTATTTTCTAGTGCCAAAGGAAGGAGACAGTAGGGGGCATAAAAGTTCCCTTCTCTGAAGGATAAATAATTGTATGCTCTGAACTGAGTCTTTGTATACAGAATTCACTTTTTACATCCTTCTGGGGTAAATCCAGGCAGTCAGGATGTATTCTGTATTTATTCTCTCTTGCTACATTCTAAATTGCTGCATCTATTTTTCCTGTACTTCAAGGCATTTCGACTAGCCTGAGGATGACACAGGATGCCTGCACTGCAATTATTATAATTATTTCTATTATTATTGCTCTTTCCTCTATTAGAATATTATAGTCTCTGAGCAAAAGAAATGCAATAACTCTACTTGTTTGGTTTGTTGTATTTAAATACAAAACAAGGAAAAAAGAGAAAAATTTGTTGAAGCTTAGAAACATGCAAAGGGAACAAATCCCTCAGAAATAAGTATTTTCCAGATAATATTAGCCATTAAATTAGGCCATAGCTTTGGGTTTTGCTCTAGCTTCTTCCTGATACTTGTTTATTGTTAGAAGAAGCACCCATTATCCTTTTCAACAGAGACAGAACTGAAGGGAATGCTGGCTAGTTTAATTCATTTTGATATACTCTGTATGAGTGTGTGTCTGTGGATGTGTGTGGCTGTTGATGATGAGGCACTTTCCTTTTTAACAGTGTGCTGTGTACCATTCATCTGTGTATTTAAAAAAAGTTGGGAATATATGGTACTTCAGCCTTAAGCTGTCAAAAATGAGATTCTAAAGTATTCAGCAGCACAAAATAGCATAAAAAGAGCTTTGCCACTATTTATCTCTGCTTGCCAGCTTGCAGTGTTGATTTATGATATCTCATAATAAAGCACTGAAATTAGTACTGCTACATAGAAAAGTGAAGTTACATGGCTACAGACAGTGAAATATTTCTGATTCCTCCCTGGCTCCCTCCTTCATCCATACACACACACAATTGAAGACAACACATTCTCATAGGAATCCTGTTGTAATTCTGCTATTTCACAGGATACCAATATGATGCACAAAGCCTTTCAAGTAATTGCAAATAAAGTGATAAAAGCTGTATTATGTGTATTTCAAATTCATCGTTTCCACCAACCTCACAGTGATGACACTCAACACTTTCTGAAATCCAGGGGTACATTTAATTTTTCTCCTCCTAAGAATTTCCATACCTTTTAAATTTCCTTTAAATTATTTATGTGTGTGTTTCTGTATATATGCATATATGTGTGTGTGTGTGTGTGTGTGTGTGTATGTGTGTTTTAACTTGGAAAAATGCAAAAACTTTGCTTTTCTCCCCTTCTTGATATGAATAAATTTACAAAATACACAAATAAATATAATAAAAAAGCAAGAAACTTCATACGGTAAATTTAAATTAATTGTAATATTGATGTAGGAAAAATCTATTCAGAATAAATCACTAATCCAGAAGATTTCTCAATACTTGTTAGAAAAGATGCTATGCCTGAATTTTTGATGCTTATTTAAGAAGGTGCTCTGCAAGAAGTGGAATTAAGTAAAAATAATTATTCCAAACAGACTTAGTAATAGGAATTTCGATAAACAATATTACTGTATTAAATAGCAATTCTCCCTTTAGCTGTTGACCTGGCAGCAAATCCTGTCACAGACCCCATTGTAGAAACTACATCAAAGTACAGAATTATTATCCTGAAAGAAATGCGACACTTTGATGTATTTATGAAAAAGATAACTCTTAAAAATCTATTTCCTATAGCACTCCAACTGGTTTCCAACCATTTTCATATTATGGTACCTCCCCTCAGTCAGATTTTCTGCTAACTGCAGTGGAACAAAGTCCATATGAAAATTGGTCCCATAATCTGTACCTTGTCTAGCCTTAACAGTTTTAAAGAGAAATGACTTTCAGAACACATTTAGTTACCTGAATGTAACGGGAATAAATAGAAAACCAAATTATTTTTATTATCACATAAGATAATTTTTTTCAACTTAAATACATTTTTCTTCATTTCTTCTTTATTTTTTATTCTGTTCCTGTGTCTGTTCTACAGCAAACACCTGTCTACATTGAAATTAGCAATATTATTTCTGTGTGCCTAATAAATAAAATTGTAACAAAAAGAATATACACAAATGTCACATGTGCCCAGCATGTGACAAGGTAACTGGCTATTGTCCTTATAGGCAAATATTATATCATACATATATACACACACATGCACAGAAATCACATGAACTTAGTTATAAAACTGAATATAAGCACAGAAAAAGAGAATATACAATGTAACAACATCCAGTTTTTGAAAGTGTAGTCCATCTTCAGAAAATAAAATGAAAACAACATATTTAGGTGAGTTACCTCTTTCTATTGGAGAATGCTAGAAATAAAACAGATGTCCTGGAGGCATTTTCTATTTGTTTCATTAGCTTTTTTATTTTTTAAAGCTTACAGAGATCAGGTATTTGGTGAAACATTCCTGAAGTGTTTTAGCCATGGTGTCTCTGTGAAGATACAGATTTCACCTCATTTCAATAGACAGAGAATTACATGTTGGAATCACTACTCCTCCTGTCATCCCAAAATATTATCAAAGGAAAGCAACTGACTGCCACAGGACAGGGCATTACATTCATAATTCTCCATCTTCAATTTAAGCTCTGGTTCTCAGTGTGTCTTTCTGTGGTGACCAGTCCACTGTCAATCTTGGGTGCTGATTATTATCAGTTGTGCCGACGTTGTGCCCAACGGCAATTCAGCACTCTTTGACTCCAATATCAGAAGGTTTATTATGATTTATTAAAAGTACTCCATTGTTCAGAAGGCTTGGGCTATTATCTGCCTAGGTACCGAACTTAGATGCTTACTTCTTCATGCTCAGTATGAGAATGCCAGAATGCTTAGAATTAAATGATAACAATTCTCCACCTCATTGGTTGAGAGAGAGAAAAAACCCACGTCTCCCCATATCGGGAGACAGGGCAGCCAAACACCACCTGTGTCTTTGAAAAACACAGCTCAGAGATATGTTTGTAGAATTTTGTGCTGATAAAATGAGCTCTCTCCTGGGAATAACACCTCAGCAGGCCTGCACCTAGGAAAACTCGTAAAATATCAAGACGACAGATTATATTAGCCGTTTTATGCTGTTTCTCTGGTCACATACACTGTGTTGCAAAACATCAGATTTTGCTTTTCCTTGCATTTTCTACATGCTCTATACTTTGGTTTTAAAAGAAAAAAAGAGATCTCTGAACTGATCATCCATTTAGTTTGAAAAAACTCAAGGAATAACTGCAAATAAAAAGTAGGTTTTAAAAGTTTCCCCTTAATATATATACAAACAGAATTGTGATATCTTAACATTATATTGGTCTTTCCCAAATTAGGACTTTAACATGGCTTTAAAATATCCTGAAAAGCATGATCAACAAACTAAAATTCCTGGTTTAGCAGAGCAAGTGTCACAAGGACATGAGACCTTAATATTCAGTATATTCTATTCCTTGTCATTAATCAAGGAAGTAGAAATACCATTTAAAATATACTTAAGTGCCATCTTAAGATTAGTTGGATTTCTGATAGATACCAGTTCAATTATTTATGGAGGCAAGTTTCTTTGAAATTTAAATCCTCTGGTAATAAGATTTTTTCTTAATACTCATTCCATGCATCCATTCTTACACTAGCGCACACATTCATTTTTCAGAATATTTATATAATTGTGGAGATCAATTTTTAGGCAGAACCCAAATCATGCCTGTATATGGCTAGACCGCAAGAATCAAATTTTTCTTGTTACTTCTTATAAAAAGGACTTTTCTCTCCCTCAAAAATCCTAGTGGCCCTTCTTTACATCTGCTCTAAAACAAGTTTAATTAATCTCTTTTCTCCTGCACAGCAAAGATTAACAATACAGATCACAAAATTTCTTGTATAAGAAAACGAATTCTTTCCAACTCTCTGAGAAACATCTAAATTCCCAGAGTAAAATGTTATTCCTTTTCAACCATATCTGCCTGAATGGGCCTGGGAGGTGTCTCATTCAACAAAAACTAAACCTATGATGATAGAAATTAAAAATTTATTTGAGGTCATACAAGAAGAGCCTGGCAGTGTTGGATAGAAACCAGACTATCAGATGAGAATTTCTAAGACAACACAATTTAAGTCTGAAGACGTCATAATAAAATGCTCAATATGTCACAAATTTCATAGAAAACTTTTCCAGGGTCTACCAGGTAGCCAGTGACTATACACTGTGGAACTTAAATAGAAGTAGAGGGGGGAAAAGCACCAATCCCCTCCCACACCCCCCCAACAAACAAACAAAAAAACAAAGCAAAGCAAAGCAACAAACCAATCCCAAAATCCCCCAAAAATTTAAGATATCTGAAATTAGAATTGAATTGGCTGTGTGAAATGTGGAAAAAGTTTAAATCCATTTCAGACCAACTTTAAAAATGTCAATGAAAGTATGTATTTCTTCTTATTGTAGCAACTGCCTTTTTCCCTGAAAAATCCACTGTTGCCCCTGTGAAATCTTCATCTCTCTTAAGGACTTGATAATATCACTTCAGAGTGGTGTGAAACTGAGAGCTCCATTTTATAACCAGTGATGGAGA
Source organism: Dicaeum eximium (assembly GCA_013396995.1). Taxonomy (NCBI): domain Eukaryota; kingdom Metazoa; phylum Chordata; class Aves; order Passeriformes; family Dicaeidae; genus Dicaeum; species Dicaeum eximium. The sequence continues at coordinate 56,980 of VWZP01010181.1, forward strand.
TGCATGGAAATTTTGAATCTCATCCATGAATGGACACTTGAAGATGCCTCTTATATATAACATGCTAAACCCTAATGCATTCCATTTTAAAACCCTGTGTTAAAATAGTTACAGTTCTAAATTTAGGTTAGAATTGAGAAAGCACCACCATAAAAAGGCTAATGGAATAGCGAAGAAATTTTTTCAGAAATTCTATCATAAAATTTGCTGACCTAGCAACAGCTAGAAAATACAGGGGACTATATATTTTTAAATGAGCTAATTACTCATTATTTTCAGTTTCATAAAACTCCCTGCCCACTTCTGGTATGATAAGGAAAGTAGATTCACTGTTCCTAAGTACAGCATGATAAGGACAAGTAATACTTATGAACCCCAAGCAGATTCATATGATATTTGAAAATGCACAGAATTATATTTGACCTTAAATAACAGGTGAAAATGATGCCTTAAGTTTTAACATGTATATTTTCCATGCATTAGCATATAACTCTGAACTTCACATAAAGTGTTAGCAAGTTCTCTTCACAGTTTAGTTAGACAAAACAATCCTTTTCCATCCCAAGAACCAAGGACACCATTACAGCTTCAGGCCCAAAAAGTATTAACAACAGCAAATTGAGGAGAGCAAACTGGGAGGATGGGACTTCATAACCTGAAGCTGTAATTGGACAATTAACCTCAATATGTAAATGGACCAAAACTTATAAAAGTGTGAAAACCTGTGACTGGTTCTCCATCTTGGGTTAGCCTCGGCCAGGCTCTTGTGCTACCCAAGGTCTATCCTTTGAAGACCTTTTTAATAAATACCTACTTTATTCCTTCAACTCTGTCTAGCCTTTGTTGTAGGCAGCCTCTCAAGGCATCAAAGGAAAGTGCATAATAAAATTGTTCATAATAGAGATTGCAGAGCAACTGACTAAGTGATTACGTAATTTTTCTGAAATAACAACAAATGCTGTTCTAAGGCTTATTAAAAAATCTTTGAAGACATTTTTTGGATAGTATCCTTCTATGTAAGAAATTTTCACTAAAAAAAATGGAACAGGCAGTTCCATAAGTCATTATTTTTCCTTTATAAGAAATTGTCCATTACAAATATGCCCTTTGTCAAAAATCGGAATGGTGATAATACAGTTATTAGTAAAAAGAAATGTTATTAATATTAAAAAAATACACTCTGTTTACATCAAACATTTCTGGGTATCAAGTAGAAGAATAAGACCATGTGGCTTCCACCTTGCTCCATGTTCCTCTCACTGTCATGGTAACACAAGCGACAAGATCTCCACCCAGTTTCCATGTCTACATCATGACTTTGCATTTTCTTCACTGCATCATGCTTCTAACAATAGTTTCCTCAGTAAACAACATACAGGGCTTATAATTAATTATGTAATTGATTATAAGGTTCTCTAGAACTGAACTCATATCATAGTTATTAAATCTTTGAAACTGTACCTTTCAAACGTTGTAAATCAGTAAATCAAGTTTCCAAAAATACAGATGTCAAATTCATACTATAGGTGAAGGTATAGAAAATGTGTCTTTGGAAAAGAAGGTTATCTAAATAAAACATCACAAAATGAAAATACTTGAGACGAAATATATCTCAGAGCTGAGAGAAAACAAGATATGACTGAAACTTTCTGCTATATATTTATAAAAATCAATATTAAAATCTGTATGTACATGAATATTTATATTCAAGTTTTCTTCCGTTCCCATGATGGAGAAGATCCATGCAGAGTGTAGGGAGAGAGAGACAGAGAGATGGGTGTACAGAAGCTTCATTCCTTCTCTGTAATCTAATCTGAAAGTATTCAGACTAATCCTACCTAGAAAAGTCTCATCTAGAGGTGTAAACAAACTTTTCCACACATTTTTTCCCTTCTACATATTGATATATTTTAGCAAGCTTGATTTTTGAAAATGAATTGTTGAAGGTTGGAAATATTCATCAAGTATTTTCCTTGAAGATAAGAAGTATATTGTAAAAGCGGGAGTTTAGATGGTGGTTGCTGCTACCTTAGATCTGAGAAGCACCTCCTGTGGAAAAGCTGCTTGGATCAGCATTCAGGCAACACAGTCAAATCCACACACCACACTCACCACAGCTGACTCAGCGAGAGAGGCAGAAGGCCTTTTTGCAAGGTTAGCTCCAGCGAAGTTTATTTCAATGCAGGCCGAAGGTGAACTGAGGGACGATGTGCTCTCACAGGCTTAAGTAAGGGAAGGGACTGGGAGCAGAGCCAAGGGCAGGGCAAAGAGCATTGGCCTTTCGGGGAAGACGGGGTCAGCCACAACAGGTACACAACCAAGGAGGAAACAGGGAAAGAAGAAACCAGGGGAAGTTGGGACATATGGGGGAAAGGACCATGAGGGAGGAAGTATTTTCTGTCCACTCAGATGGTTTAAACTCTATGCTAAGTCTCTCCATGGCAATGCCCTGGGGATTTCCCTTGGGGGAAAAGGATTAATGGGATTCCACAGTATATCCCCAGACTTATCACAGTCTTGAGCTCACTGTGATCCCTTGGTTCGGCTTAGCCAGAGGGTGCTGGCGAAATAAGGGACGGGAACAATGGCTTTGCCCAGAAAATAAAAACTTTAATAACAAAATAATAAATGTGGAAACCACAAAGTGTCCACAAAGTAGGGGGCAAGATTCCAAAGACCCAGGGGCATGGCAAATGCAGCTAGGTATAGGTTTCTTCTGAGGACAAGGCATCCAATCATGAACTTGAACTCGGAACATGACCTTATATGTAACAGGTGCCGAACCAATTGAGAACAAGAACCAGAAACCTGACCAAATATAGGATGGTTTTATTAGCATACTACAAATTCTGATGACCCCACTCTTCTCACCATGACCTTGCTAGGTGTCTCCCCTCAGTATCCTGTTTCCCATGGCCTCAGGTTGATGCTTTCTGTAAATGCCACTGAGGCAAAAGTCCCAACTGGATGTGATTCCATTCAGACTAACGTGAAAAAAACCCCCATGAGGATCACATGAACCAACCTGAAACTATCTCTTGGTAATCCAAATATCCTAAATAAACAGCACTATTCTGTTTTGTGTGGCAGTTCAGCTGTTGGCACAGTCTCAAAATTATCTGTGGAGATGTGAGAACTGGAGGTTGTAGTCAAACTTGTGTGGCAAATGGATGTGATTTTCATTAATTTTTATACTTGTGTTCAGGAAGATAGTTTTTATGGTACACTGAAAAAATGCAGCTGAACAAGTAGCATGTTCTGAATGAGATTAGCTTTTGCTTTAGATAACTAAAAGATGTAAGGCTGCCCTCAGAGGATGTCCTCTAATACTCCGTGCTATGATTCTTACTGCGACCTAGCTATTCACTTATAAAGCCAGGACAAAGAGCATCCAAAGGTGGAAAAATTTGCATTAAAGATGCTTTAAATAGTTTAAATACTGTGCATTATATGCCGTGTTCTTGGACTGTTGTAACAGGCCAACTGTGTGTGAGCATATATAAGTACTTCCTTGAGTTTTTGCCCTCTCAGATGGAATAATCATTTATACTACAATGTGTTTATGAGTATAGGATTTGATATGATTGAGACACAGATTTACTTTGCTTTCTTTGCACCTCAGATTTCTATAAATTATGTTCTTTGATCCAGAATTTTATCTGGATGCTGGATTTTGTTTCACTCCCTCTGAATTTTCATTGTTATTGAATCAGGAAAGTAATAGTGTGTATACTTCTCAAGACTTAAGACACTTGTAGTCCTACTTGCTCTGTTTTTACTCGCTTTTACATCTGGTTTTCTTCTTCAATGCAAATTTTGTGGAGAAACCATTTTTTACTCCATGTTGAAATAAATTTCTTCTTTGTTTTGTAGTGACACATAGGTGTACACAGTCCTATTTTGGGTTTATTTTGTTTATTCATTTCTCAGTAAATAAAATCATATTTTCACCCTTATTTTCACTACTCTTAATTGTCTTGCTTTCTAAGTTACATTTTTGTTTCTGTGAATTCAAGATCTTGTTTCTTTTTCTTCTTTAAAGTGTGTGGAAAACCAGTATATGATCACGTAAAGATGACCTCCTAATACAAAATGAAAGCAGAGCACAAAAAGGCTTAGCAGAGAAAATTCAAACCTGTTACTGTTTTAAAGCCATATCTTTAAAAAAAAAGTCAGATAAAAATGAAGTGCTATGTCCTACAAAATAGAACCATGAACCACATCTACTTCAGGCCTGTCCTTTCTGATATGAAGAACATGTATGTATTCACAAAAGTGAAGGCAGAATTTAATGTGACAATAACAATATTGTTTATCCAATCACAGTCTCATATCTTGTGATTTCTTAATAAGGCTGACAGACTCTAAATTCCTCTACTTAGGGAAATAACAACATATCTCCTGTGTGTTGCAGAATTAAAAGCTTGGAAATTCTTCTGCGAGTGTATTTAGTTAAAAGGTTGGTATCTTTATTTTAAGTTTAAGCTTTCCAAACCAATCAGTTTCAATCAACTTCTAAAATTACTATTTTCATTCCTCAGATTTTAATTTACAGAGGACTCTGTGATAAACAACATCATTGTGTCACTGGAGGCTTTATTTTGCAATCCAATTGGCAAACTATTTCCATTAGAGAAATGTTTATGAGGAAGTGATTCTGCATATCACCACACTGTTCTACAATGTTTTTTTATTATTTTCATTTCAATGGAATGTTGACTTCTGTAAACTTGCTTTTATTACTATCATCTAGTGTACTTCAATGAGTAATATACAAATATAATAAGCAATGTAAAAAGGCAGATCAAACATTTATCTTTGTTTTTCCTACCATTTCATTTTAACTTAAGCTTACATTTTCTCCAACTGATAAATATCCTTTTGTCGCGAGCCTGTGAAAACTGAATAAAGAAGCTAACTTATCACATTCCTTCCATTAAGGAACCCACACAAAGGAAGGAAAACATACTGGAAACTTCATTGCAATTTACTTTGTATTATGCTTTCAAAACTACCTTAACTAGCTCTTTGGATGTCCTGCTAGGTATTTTCTTGACAAATGCCAGGTATATGCATTCAAAATAAGTGTTTGTCTCATTCAGCACTATGCCTTTAGAAAAGTTAGTAACTTTGAATTGGCAACAAGGACTGCACTGAATTTCTACTTGTCATTATTAAATACTGTTGGAAAATTCACTGGGAAAATTGAGGGAATTATGTGTGAGCATGAGCGTTCAATGAGCTCTTCACCTCTCCTGATAGGTGATGAATAAAACGTCCTTAACATACAAACATGTTAAGAGAGAGAGCAATGAAAATTAGGGCAAGAAGACAAAGTAGGATACAAATAACAACCCTTTTCCTAAAGAAAAACAATGATGCTTTCAAGTACTCAATTTTCATCTTTGTGAGACAGCTGACAAGTCTGCTTTCTACCACTTGAAGTTTTTCCTCCATTGTAAAACCCTGTAAGTGTGTTGTCTACCCAGTAAGGCTTCATGTATTACTAATTTCCTATATTAACTCTTCTTTTCCATTGGGCTTGCTTTTCTTCAAGAACTTTTACTCTTCAGAAAGAGTGC
>VWZP01010181.1:76522-93717 GCA_013396995.1 Dicaeum eximium
TAGATGAGCACGTGGCAGACAGTCACAAACTCCCAGTGCTGTTATTTTTCCTTATTCAGTCCTTTGTTGTATTTGTTGAAGTTGAATAAACCTTTGAAAATTTTAAAGCGAGAGGTCATTTTTCACATAGATATCTGTGCTTTGGAGATCCTGAAGAATCTCTTTGAAATGAGCTCTGAGACCTAAAGGGCTGTTCTGTAAATAGGTCTGCTTAGTGTGATTGATCATGTGTGACCTGCCATGATTGAAAGAAAAGTTAGAGTATGTTCCAGTTTCTGTCTTTGTCAAGTGGTGCGTAAATAATAGCTCAGACTTCCCTTGCTTGTCACCTACACTCCTATACAGATTTATCTCTATCTTTGGTTGTAGGAAAGACACAGTATCTTATCTGTCCCAAGGAAAGTCAATTGACAAGGTATTTTTTGATACAGATGTAGAAAAATACCACTGATATATTAAGAGGGTAAAAATTCTTGGGTTGTAGTAGAATTAAATGGAATCTGTATCACCTCCTGCCCTGTCTCAGTATTGACAAATAGGTTGGCATAGTTTAAATGACCACTGGCATCATCTCTATCTGCTTAATGTTATTCAAGATGTAGTGGTTTAGTTTGTTAATTTTGAATTTTTTTTAATTTTAATTAAATTGAAATTTTTTTAGTTAAATGTACTACCAAATGTGGTGGGTTTTTTTGTGTTGGTTAATTATTAGAGTATTTTTTTGTTGTATAATAGGATTAATTAGGAGAAAATACATATTAGGGTGCAAAATTTAGCATATTACTAAATCTGAGCCTGAATACTGAGCACATTAATAAGAAAACGAAACTTGTATTTTGAAGGTGTAGTAAAGTCTGTGCAAATATGGGGATCTTCTTGATTGTTTGGGGTTTTTTTCTCTTTGTCTTTGCTTTTTCTGTAGTACTTCATAAGATGTGGGATATTTTTTGACATGGATAAAAGTAGACTCATAGCGTCCTGATGTTTTTGCCTAGTAGAACTTATTTTCTATTGTCTATAAAATGAAGGATTTTGTGTGTAATATGAATTCAGGTGAAATTCAGAGAAGCTTGGAGATATCACTCTTGTAATAAAGTTAAACAAGTGACTTTATTATGTCTTCTACATAATAAAGAGAATATGTATCTTCAATATTATTAAGATAATTTATTTTAAGATTAAATACAGCTGATTTCATCAAGTTTGCCTCAGAGAACAAATGCAGACATGAAGGATCCTGTTAGGAAAAAAGTTTAAAAAATTATGCTAATCTACCATAATACGCAACTGTGACATACATGCACATTACATACTAGGGGTTAGTGATCATTGATACCAAGGTACAAGGTCTCTTTTCAAAGATTTTTGGGAAAAAAAAAATACCTACTGGCTGGCTACATAAGTAGAGCTCTCACTTCTCTCCGGTAACCTCGCTGATGACAGCACAGTTCATGGCAAGGATTTACATAAAGTAAAGAAAAAGAAGGGCAGGAGAACACTATGTGCCAACAGGTATCTCACCAAGACTACTGAGGTGCCATCTATCTTTCAAAGAGATGATCATATGCTATGAAAATTGCAAGGTACAGAGTTTAACTTCTGGAAATCTTGTAGAACCCTGTATATTTGGGTACCTTAGTTAGAAATTGCTGTTATTACCTTTGAGGCAGAAAACTTATGAGTACAAGAATATCTGTGAGTGGTACTACAGTTCTTTTAATACTGAAGAATTAGAATTCAGGCTTTAAATGAGGCATATCAAGGATATTGAAAGGTTCAGGGTGATCCCAATATGCTGAGGTCAGTTTGTAACAAATCCTGTAAGATGGAGGTGAACAGCTTTCCAAACATTGTATAAAAACATAAAATAGTTTAAACTTCTACAAGTTTGCAACAAGCATATGAACCTTATTGCTGCTTATCTGAGGGGATGGTGGTTTTATCTGTGTGGGTTTTGCACTTTTATTGAATATCTGTCTTTTAATAAGATAATTACTCTTCATTACATAATTTCTTCCTCCTATTGATTTTTTCCTGTTTTTCTACTGGTGTACTCAAAAGAGTTTTTATTTTAAACTGATTTTCTTCTGTTTCTGTTGATGCTACCTTTATTTGAGACAACTGTCTAGTGTGTTGGTCTTAAAATTAACACAGGCTGGCTGACAACTGTTCTGGTAAGTTTTCTTTTGCACAAGATGGCTCATCTCTAACAGAAGGTGTAGGGGATACAGGAATAAAATTTCCCCAGGACATTCCAGGACAGAAGATGTGACCAGGTCTGAGATACAAATTAACATGTTGAATTAGCTATAACATCACTAATTGTTCCTCAGATCCAAGTAAAATCCCAGCTGGCAGTGATATTGCAGTGCTACTATAGGTATAACACTTGCATTTTCTAATTAACCCTTCTTTTGCAGTCATATCTGTATTTGGGTGTAGTACCAATATTTTTAATTGAAATAAAGCAAACTTTTTTTGTTTTTTTCATTGTCTTTTTTTGTTGCTCTTTCTCTTCCATCTGACTTTAAACCCTCTACCTGAGTCTGACATGAGATACGTTAGTAGAGCAGACTTTTAGCGGCTTTTAGACAATTGTCAAATTTCATATCCATTCCTTTCCATTTGTTACAAGCTATTTAGACTATCATTAAAATAAAATTTAATTTTTCAATTTGCAAATCTTTAGTGATTCCAAGTTTTCACTTGATTTATGCAGCTTATGTCTTTCAGCTGTGTTAGTATAGCTGTTCCAAAATAGCAGTGGTGATGGTATTATATAGTTTCAATTATCAGGATAAAAAGCCCCATCCAAATCTTGATCTAAAAGAACTTTTACACCTTAAAAAGCATTGAGTGGTAGAAAATCTTTTGAGGTAGTTAAAAAAAAAGGTATTGGTTAATATGTATCAAGTGGACCTTAAAAATAATCAAGTAGTATTAAAAAGTTTATAATTTTAAAAAGTTTAAAAAAGCAAACAATTCAGTTAGTTGTTTGAATTTCTGAATTTGCACAGTTAAGCTGGGTTTCAGCTTTGGTTTGTAAAATACTGACACTTCATAGATTATTCAGTTAAAATGGAGGGAAAAAAATCCCTAAGATTATGAGAGTTCTCTAGAGTTTGGTGTTTTCATTGGGAATCTTTCACTGAATTTAGGGAACACAGAATCAGATCTCTCAATATGAGTTTGTTTCTGTTCACATGCTGCTTTGTGCGGTTTGCATGGAATTGACTTCTTCACTCTACCTGGCCCAAAAAAACCCCCAGTTTGAAGGCAAACTTATTTTTATTAATATGTTTGCTAGCTTCATTCTTTCACATGGAAAATACACAAGCTTTATATATACAAAAATGTGCAAAGCAACAACTTTGGCCACTATCATTCATGTCAGTAGCATATTTTTATTATCTTGAGCTAACCATTCAAAGGGTTGCTACACTTTCAACCTCTACAAACTATGCCTCCAACCTAATAATACTTTTCCAAGCTGCTAGATGGGTCCAGTGAATTGCATTCCAAACTGCTTTATTTCAAAGCTACAATTCAAACATTATACATCACAAAGCTGATGGAAGATAAATCTAGGGTTTTCACATCTGTATGTCAGAGCTCAGTTAGCTTTCCCTTCTGGCTGCATCTACTCTGTAGCAATCATTCTTGGAAGGACAGGTTACAAGTGATTTAGATGAGCAACTTAGAAAAGTTTTTAACGTTAGAAAAGAGCTGTTCAAACAGAGCACTCAAAGACTGGGAGCTACATACAATTATGAATGCTTTTTACTTAGGCCACTAGATTTTAGGTATCATTAAAAAAACTATCAACTCTCTTCCTCATGGTATTGACTAGTATATTAATAACACAAAGAGCACTGGGATGACTTTTTCAGATATATTAGCCTTGAAATATATGCATATATACATATATTCCATGACCATAAGAACACAAGCATTCTTTATAAAATATCACTTCCAGTGATTAATATGAATTGTTAGCTACACTTTAAAAATACCAATAGACACACCATATAGAATGATGTGAATGGAAAAAGTGCATGGACTTCCTTAAGTTATTGTTCAGTCACTGTAGGTGTTGGTTTGGACATGTATACTCAACACGTGCCCACTGAATCTAAAGGAAAGTTAATCACTGACTTTAACTGATCAATGACAGTACTCTAAATCCTACAGTTACCAATCTTTGCAGTTGCATGAAGATACAGAAACAAGTCTGCTGAACCTTTGAAATGGTCAGCATTGTCCCACATGTAATGCTATCCACATTCATGGCAAAATATAGCAAAAGAAGCAAGGTTTGCACCCTGACCAAGAGATTACAGCTTTTCCATCTTGTAGCCATTTACAACCTTAAACATGCTAACATTATCATGATCCTGTACCTCTGAGGACAGTTAGGTAGTCAATCATCTCCTAGTAATAGACAGCTATAGGGGATTTTTTGGTGGTGTTGGACAGGTGAAGGGGAAAACGTAGGGATTGGGTGTGGAAGGCTACTGGGGGGTTTTGTGTTGCTCTTTCCTGGTCCTAGTTCAAATATCTGAGCTGTGTAGGGAAGCTAGTTATTGACAGGACAGAGTTAATTTACATAGAAGGCATGAATCAAATGTCCATAGTCCATTGTCCTGGAATATAGACCTTCCTTCCTATCCTATTAGTTCTTCAGTGTAAAAGTACACCTTTGCAGTATGTCATCTTCCTGCTCCATGACATGCGTCCCCTCATTTTACTTAAAATCAACATGAAGGAAATTTTTGTCAGATACTTTATCTAAACCTCACATTTTCTACTGTGAGACAAATAGAAACTCATGCCAGTCCTCAGCTTTAACAAGGCATTTTACTCCAAAAATTAATATCAGAAGTAATGAATAGCTATAATATTACATTTCCTTATTTTAGGGGGCTATAAGCAGCAACTTAAAGCTGTCCGGAAGTATTAATAAATGTAAAAATTTTTAAGTTAAAAAACCTAGATCCATCAATGCCCAATAAACTTTGTAACCAAAATCCCTCTCCCCAGCTATGAACTTTCTTTATTCTTAGAAGATGAAGTCATGTGTTCTTTTAAGTAGAGATTGATGTTACTTGCTCATAAAGTGACTATGGGCAAATCTTTCTGACTCATCCTTGAGTAACCTCATTTAAAGGAGGAGTCTGTGTGCACAGTCCAAGAAAGGGTGTGTTAGAATTCCTTATGGTTAAGAAGAGGAACTGAGCTTTTATTGGATACTGTAACTGACTGTCAGTCAGGTGTCTCCAGGCCAGCTGTGTCAGTTCAACAGCTTTAGATAAGTTATCAGCACCATCACTTGTTGGTTCCTTTATCAGGAGTTTTACTAGGTCTGCCACATCTTCACCTCGCTACAAGCATGTTTAACTTTGGGATTGTAGAGTCTGGCTGGTTTCAACATTATTCAACACCTTCTCCATTCCCCACTTGTAGCTTTGCAAATGCAGCATTGTTCAAGTTGTTTTATGCCCGCTCCAGGCACTGCATCCAGCTACAGTCCCTTCCACTTGAAACATTCTACTCTATTTTAAATTTCTTACAAAGCCAGACATACAGAGAGATGAAAAATCCATAGAAAGCTATGTCACAATGGTGATGATATTAAAACTTTATTTGACTGTTTCTTTTTTTTTTTTTTCCCAAACAGCAGATAATGGCCATGATCCACAGGTCTAAAAGTATGCATGAAATGAAGTTTGTGCAAACCTTTTAAGGGAAGAAGTTGCTAAATATTTATGATACCAAATTACACATAAAACACAAAATATTGGTGACATCAATCCCTGTATGTATTAAAATTTCAGGCCATTTATTTTACATGAGCCACCATCTTTATCTGGCTTTTAGAGGAATGCCTGAATGGAGTACATTTCAGAAAACATGCCTCAGGATTAAAAATTATTAGATCACTCTTCATATTCTACATCAAAGGCAAAAAATTGACTAGTGTTAATTTCATTTTTTCCCTAATATTTCTAAGTTGCCTGTTGATTTATTTCTGAATTAAACATACATAGATAGAAGTTTATTTCTGCAATCCAAATCAAAGTAAGTTTTGATTGTGTTCTTAAAATACAGCAATAAATTACAAGTCAGCTGTACCAAGTATTTTACCAATCCACAAAGAAGTAATGACAGTTATAAACCACAAAAGTCAAGAGATTGCTCCTTCACATACGAGTAAGCAGTCTTATTACTCTCAGTGAGAACACTTACTGACGCGCTGCCTCTTTCAAACCACCAGCCGGGCTAGCTCTGAGCTCCTGAGGCACCCTTTAGAGCACACTCCCTCAGAGCGGCAGGGGTAGCAGTCCTGGCTGTAAGCCCTTGCAGGGCAGACAGCACAGTAGTCAAACATTGAGGACAAGAAGTGAAAGAAGGCAGAAGGATGGATTACTCTGAGGTAGCCGCAACAAGGATTATCTTTATTCCAGTTGAGGGATCCTCAGAGTAGCAGAGAACAATGGGATGAAAGGGGTTTATACAGGGGGGTGGTCCCTAGGGGAGGGGAGATGCAACAACCAATCATAGGGACCCTGGGGAGGAGATAGAGGAGGGGATACCAATTGTCTCTTCCAATGGGGAATANAAATACTCACCTCATTCATAAAGAAGGAACCCTCAGAGGTTACTCCAGATTTCATTAAGTTCTTCCGTGAATATTGCCCTTAACAAACCTTCACACACCATCTAATGTCAAAACACAACATTCCCAAGTTTTGTGACACAATTTCACCTTGCATTAGATGACTGATCTGGGACTCAGGACTAAAGCATTAACGGTTCCTGTCTTCCAGCTCTTAGACTAGCAATTTAGTGTTCAATTCCTAGGACAAAAGAAACCAAAACCAAAGCACAACTCACTCTCTTCTCTCCCCTCCCCCTCCACTGACTCCCCCTCCTTCTCATTCCATGCCCTTTATTAGAACACTACACAGCGAAACCAAACCTGACAATTTTTCTATTGTAGCTCTTGTATGAGAAGCTGTTCAGCACTGCTCTGAACAATTTTTGGCTCTGTGCAGTAAAGATTTTCATTATAGGTGATACAAACTGACTTAAGGCCAAAAGCCCTGCAGAGTTGAAGTAAGCATTGCATATTATAAATCACAAAGCATGTAATACTTTCTTCTGCTCACAACTAGGATGGTTTCAGGCCAGAAGCACAGAACCTCTCTGAAGAAAAACTGAAAGAATCAATTCTATGTTTTGTAAAAATCTAGAGAAAGGTTCATTCTAAGCCTAAACCAGATTTTTTTTTTGTTGTTCGAGACATAATCCACAAATCAGAATGAAATTCTGTCTATTTGTTGTAACAGAAAGGAAAAAAGCTGAAACTGAGCTTATAAGATGATGTTTATTAGGAAACCAAGGAACCTTGGACTACTTGTGACATTCTAGTTCTCTGAATTCATTAGAATAATTTGGAAGAAATCTCAGCCAAGGATTTCAGACTTCTAATATTTAAAATTGGTCTTTATATGGGAAATCAAGTGTAATGAAAGTTGTGAAAGGAAAACAGCAACTTGAAACTAAATGATCAAAGATTTTATGAGTAAATAGGGTTAAATATGGTGAAAAATGTTTCCCATCCTTGGCATCCAGCAGCGAGCCTCACTGGTGGTTGGATAAGCAGAGGAAGACTTGCACACAGACCTTGCTGTCATATTTGATAGCAATAAAGTTGTATGTGTAAGTGGAGGACATTGATAGAGATTACAAAAAAAATTGTGGTGGGGGAAGATGGAATGGATTAGACAGAAAATACAGCACAAGCTTTGAAAAGTCTGCTCCCATATTTATATTTTCCAAATACAATTGATGCATGTGGAAGTAAACATAGACAATAAATCCTAATTCTCAGGACCATTTTAAGACATTGCTTTAATTATTCTTATCAGTCCTGTTGTCCGTTAATCTCCCATTTCTGCCTCCCTCAAGATATGAATGATATTTTCCTTATTTACAGCAGTTCTGCGAAGCAGGGTTTTTTACAGGTACAGCAAGTGCCTCAGCAAGGGGAAAAACAGTTACCACTTTCAAAAGCAGCTACATTCTGTTGTTCATACTTATATCTCAACAGGGGCAGTAAACCAAGTGTCCAGAGAATAGTAACATGCAGCCAATGAACCACATTTCTTTTGTTTGCTAAAATGTAGAAATAGTGTAAAGTTTTAAGAATTAGTGCACTAGCTGAATAGATTTACCATGTAAAACCTATCTTTGTACCAATATGAAATAAAAACCCCCTCAGTTCTATGTGTGAGACTGATTGTCTCCACACCAGATGATGAATCCCACTTTTAGGGATGACAGTACTTCAAGGTCTTGAGTAAATCTTAAGTTTCATGAAAATTAAGTTTACTGCTGTCCAGGCATCTGGTAACCGACCAGATAAGTCTTACTGTTACTTGTCGAGATGATTTTATTGTATTTATTGTAACTTACAACCTTTTTTCTCTCTTCCATGCATTTGTTTGGTAATTCAAGTAAGACTTTTCACAGGTCTTAAGTAAAAAATTACTCAAATCGTGCAATATTCTGAAATCAGAATATAGTTACTAACCTGTGACGCGTTGCCTCTTTTGTAAATCCCATGGGGCTAGCTCAGAGCCCCCTGAGGCAGCCACCGTGAGTGGCCGCACCCTGAATAGCTCACCTCTCAGCAGATGGCAGCGGTGGCAGTCCAGGCTGTCACCCCTCACAGGGATGACAGCTCTGTGATGAGGCGTCGAGGGCGAAGGGTTAAAAGAGAGTAGAGGGATGGGTCACTCTGTGGTGTAGACAGGAAAGGTGTTTATTAGTGTCAGGGGGTCCACAGAGTGGCAAGGAGATTGGGGTGACATGGGGTTATAAATGTGGGTGACCACTAGGGGTGGGGAAATATATGAACCAATCATGGGGAACATAGGGAGGAGACAGGGGAGGGAATACATAACACAACTTCCAATAGGGAGGAGGATGGGAGTGGGTTGGGATACAAAGGCCAGTGGGGTAGCTAGAATAACATAAATGACAGGGAACATTCTGGAACACAGACATGGGCTTAGGGAGGATTGACAACTCAGGAGGGCTGGGTTTAGGGAACTGACAGGGAAGGTTCTGGGGAAAAGGGCAGGATTTACATAATTGACAGGGGAAGAGAGGAGGGCAAACACCATACGGGGAAGACTTTCAGAGAGGGCACATCTTATGGCAAAACCATTAGGGATTACAACAAAGGGGTGCAGAGGAGTGAACCATCTTAATATTTTACAAAAAACAAAATACACTACAACAAACCTGTAGTTCATCTTTAGCTCAGTTCTATGGAGCTGACTTCATTGTCTTAAAAAACTCTACATTTTCAGTATTCATTTAAAAAATTGCACAGAATAATTTTAAACATACTAAATACTATTAAGTATGGGCTAAATCTTAGGCATTCGTGTTTGTCTCATACTTTCACTTCTGTTGTAGCCCACATTTTTTTTGATGGACTAACAGCTCAAATGAAAGGGCATTGAGTAAAGAAAATAAGGCATTTTTATTCTCCTTAATTTAGAGATTTCTATTAGAGGTTTATTCTTGCCTGTACTAGTTTGAAATAAAACTAGTGAGAGACTCCAAGTCAGAACTACAATTTAATAGAAAAATTGAAATAAATGCAAAAACCACTGGCTTAATTTGACAGAGTCAGGATGCACACTGACACCCTGCTGATCAGGCTGGAGTTAGCAGTCCAATTAAATGGTGGCTGCAGTCCTCCTGAAGTGACAGAAGTTGTTCTGTTGAAGCATTGATCGTGTTCTGGTTGTCCTCTGAAGGTCTAGTGGTGGTTATGTAGCTCTTGTCCCCTGGGAATCCAGTAGGCGAGGCTGCTCGTGGTGTTCCAACCTCAGATTATGTCCAGATAGGAATGCTTGGTTCTCCTCCCCTGGGTGGAGCATTTCACAACAGGATGATGGAATTTTATGAGTCATGCAGTGAGGCATGATAGCCTGTTAACAGAAGATACTCCCTTGGAAAGAGGGAGTTACCAGGGATGTGTCATAGACAAGATAAAGAATGATGCTGTTGTGGTGCCTGTTTCAAGTTTTTAAATGTTAATATTATTAATGGTTCCTTCCCCATACTTTCCTATATTGTAATCCCAAATGGTTTGTCCCAAACTCTCACCTTCCTGTACCGTTCCCATATAAGGTGTTCACCCTCTTCCCCATTCCCTGCCAGTCATGTGAACCCTTCCCTTTTCCCCAGAGTCTTCCCTGTCAATTCCCTAAACCTGGTCCTCCTGGGGTGTCAATCCTCTCCAGATCCAAGCCCCTGTTCTCGAACCTTCCCTGTCAGTTGTGTTATCCCTGCTACCCCATTGGTTTCTGTACCCTGATTCACTCCTACCCTCACCCCTATTGGTAGACCCACTGTATGCTCCTTCTCCCGACTCCTCCTTAACCTTCACCTGATTGGATCCTGTGTATCTCCACCCCTGGTTTCCTCCTCCCTTTATAACCCCTTGTACCCTGAGCTCCGGTGCCACTTTGTGGACCCCTTGACCGAATAAACACCTCCGTGTCTACACCCAAAGTGACCCTTCCCTCTTCTCTCAAAATACTTCCTGCTCCTCGACGCCTCTACACCATTGCAGACCTGCACGCTCTGCGAGGGAGTGTAGGCTGCACCGCCACCCCGGAAACCCAGCGTGGGCAGGACGGGGTGCGGCCATTCTTGGTGCGCTGCCTTGGGAGACATGAGCTAGCCGGATCCTGCGGACACTGGTCAGCGCGTCATGCTGCCCCACCTGGTTTTAACAGTTTATGGAGATGGTGATCGAATACACACTTTTGGTTGCATCATACACTGTAACCTAAGACATTGCCAGAAGGGGAGTTGATCTTGAACTGGCTCATTGTTCTTTTTTCCTCTATATATCCTTCTTTGAGAAATGGTTCTAAAGGGTAGGGGATGTATGAAAATAGAGTAATTATGATACCTCACCATGCATTTCAGACAGTGTTGTCTACATGACTACAAATACATAGAAAAAAGAGAAATACAAAAAAATGAAAGGCTAATTTAATTAACTCTCTCTTAACCAGCAAAACTTGCTTAAAAAAATACTGGCATAATTTGCTCTGATATAAAGTGCCTTTTACATGAGGCCTGCATGTGTGGAATTACTAATTCTTCTCTTGTAAAACTCAGATAGTTAATTGTAAGTCAAATAATAAACATACACTATCTTTATCTTCTTTTACCCACAGGTATTTTGAAAGTGTAGAAGGTGTCTTGTCTTTTCTCCTTCCATAGAAAAAGAATCATTAAACATATGTATAAACATACGTTTCTGTCCAGTGATTTTTATTGAAATGAAATATATTATTTATTGAAATTTTTAAATCAAAATTTACAATTAGATGAAAAAACTGAATCACAGTTTTTAACTAGTCTTTTAAAGATAGGTGCTTGGTGGTTATCATTATGCTACATTATTCAAACCTAACAGAATATTTAGTAAGTAATTTTTAATATTTTCTCTAACATAATAGTGACAGAAGACTGTTCTATTTATGTGTCTTTCTTCTTTTTCTTAAACTAAAAGACAATAAAAACATTACATCCTCAACTGTATCTTTATTCAGTGATTTCATATCAACCTTTGTAGTAAAAAGCAAATTGTGAGAGAAGGAATTTTTTTATACAGAAAATATAACATCTATTCATAGTTGTTAAAATAAATAAAAGCCTGTAGAATCACAGCACAGGAAGGAGAAAAGGCAGTAAAGAAGAGACAACCCCTCATATAATTTAGAGTTTCTGAAGTTCTAGAGATATTTCATGTTAATACAAAATAACAAAAATTAATAAAATTTTTAAAATGCAGTTGTGTCAGAAAAGTACATATCTTATCTTTGTTGTGATTTAAGGCCAGCTGGCAACTAAGCCACTAGCTCATTTCCCTCCTCCTTCCCCAAAAGAATGGTGAGGAGAATAAAAGAAGAAATATTTACGTTAAGAACAGTCTAATAATTGACATTAAGTGAAATCAATGTAATTTATATAACCCAAAGACAAAACAGAGACGTACAATGCAATTGCTCACTACCTGCTGACTAAGGCCAATTCCCATCCTTGAATCCCGATCAAAGCCCTCTCCATTCTGTGTAAATAAGTATTATTTTAAATATTATTATATAAATAATAATCTGGTTAACATGTCTAGGCATGACATTCTCCTAGTGTGGAATATCAGGTCACATGTCCCAGCTTTGCCCCTTCCCAGCATTTTTTGTGGACCTTCTCACTGGCAAAGTTGAAGAGACTGAAAAATCCTTGACCTTAAATAAACACCACTTAGGAGCAACTGAAACATCAGTGTGTTATCAACACTATGCTCATACTGAATGCAAAGCCAGTGTTGGACTAGGTACTGAGAAGAAATTACTGTATCCCATCTGAAACTAGGGCAACCCTTAATCCATTTCTTTTATAGCTTAGTCTACTGCAAATCCCAGATGTTGTGCATCAAAACTGGTGCTTTTCCCCCCTTTTATTTATTTTTTAAAATGAGATGGAGTATACCATTTAAATTAAAAGCTAACAGGAACACCAGTTTATTCTCAGTGTGGTTTAACACTGTCATGCTGATAGCAAGATATCTGACAGTGATTTTAACCACCAGATTTTCAGCTCTCTATAAATCTCCCAGTTTCCAATTATTCAAACAGGGTTAACAGTTACCTCAAACAGAAAGGGAGAAAACGGTGATTTTTCTTTCACATTATTTATCCTATAGGGTGTATACCATTGGTGGAAAAGTGACCCGTTAATCATGTGCTAGCTTCTGGGACAAGCTGTTGGATGGTTTCAGGCAGTGTTTTCTTGTAGGCTACTGTTTTCTGGTGGTTTCAGGAAACAGGGTTAACTTAAGAGGGTTACTCTTACCGAAAAGGTAAAGCACAGTTATCTCTCAAAANACATATACCCAGAAAGTACCAGTTTACACCCATAAGCATCAAAACATTGTTGTATCCTCTTTCTGAAAAACTACAGAACTGTATTTTTTCCTCTTTTCAAAGGATGTTAAAATACTGTGTTCTTTAATCTTGTAGGTGCATTTCTTCTTTTTTCCTGGAGTACTTAGGAAGTTGAAGAATAATTTGAAAAGGCAGGGTTTTGTCTCCTTTCTAAAGATGCATTATTTTAGGAAACATTTATGACACTTTCTCTTCCTTTTGATCTGATGAATTTAATTTGGATTAAACTGAGCTATTGTCTGAGCATCTATCTTTCAATTCATCTTGGGTCACTATTCTATCTTCAAATCATCATTCAAGAGATGCATATTGGGCACTTAGGAATGTTTTGTCTTTGGCTCAGTTTATCTGAGCAAACTAGGTAAAAACTGGATTCTCAGATCTTTGTAAATGTATTTGCAGATTATGGTAATGTTTAATATTTTTTATTGTTATCTGTACCCTGATCAGAGCAATTTACATTTTGTCTTACTTAAGCATTTTAGCTGCACAAAGAGGAAATAAAATGTCAATAAACTGAAAATCATTAAATAGTTAAGAACTTCCTGGACTCTCAGTGTTAAGTAATTGATGACATAGTCTATACTTTTAGCTAGATTGAATTAAGGAAATCAGCCTTCTATGGCTAAATTCCACCAATAAGTTACAGTACTGGCACTGGGATTAGTGGTTGGACTCAACCTTTAATACCAGCTTTTAACAAAATGCTATCTGAAGTGTCCACCTATCCAGAAATCATCTGGCTCCTACAGGTAACCTTTAGCTAGGATTCCTGCCTTTCATGTGACAGTCTGAGGTAACTGCAGTTAGGTTTAAATTTTAATGGCTATGCATTTAATTATGTTCTCTGCAAAGTTGAAATAAAAATAGCATTGCCGTAAGGATTGTTAACCTGAAGGTCATAGTAGACCTGTTTCCTGGATGGCAGGACTGAAGGTATTTTTGTCTCTATTACAACAGCAAATAACACTACTCCAAAACTTAGAGTCGCTGCAGTAAGGTCTCTCTCATGGGTCGGTTTCGTTTTTGTGGGGTTTTTTTTGTTTGTTTGTTTGTTTGGTTTTTTGGGGGTTTTTTGGTGGTTTTTTTGGTTTTTTTTTTTTTTTTTTTTTTTTGGTTTTTTTTTTTCCTTTTTTTTTCCTTTTAGTTACTGTTAATAAACTGTCTTTCTCTTGAAGTTTTGAGCCTGCTTTGCTTTTCTCCTAGTTGATCCTATTTTACAGCAGGAGANGCCGGCCCGCCGCGATGCCGGGCAGCCGCCCGGGAATACACCGTGACTGAGCTCTTGTCTGACCCCACATTCCTCAGCCTCCAGGCTGCTGCCACAGGAAAGCTGCTTGGAAATCTGCTGAATTGCAAGGCGTTTGCCTGCCTGGAGGGAGCTCCAGGGTCTCCTTTTTTTTGTTTTTTTTTTTTTTTTTTTTTTTTTTTTTTTTGGGTTTTTTTTTTCCCTTTTTTTTTTTTTTTTTTTTTTTTTTTTTTTTTTTTTTTTTTTTTTTTTTTTTTCTCTCCTGTTTATTTCTTACCACTGTGGAATTTTTCCCATTGAATTGCTAATGGGGGACTGATAGCTGAAGACAGGGCAGAGACACCAGAAAATTTGGGGCAGGAGCGCATTTCCTAGTTCACTCGTTCTTTTTCACAGGACGGGAGATGACACCGTCAGCTGAGAGAGTTTTCGATGTCACTGCAAGACTCCGTCCCTGCTATTTTTTCCTCCTGCCGCCGCTGTGACCCAGCGGGGGACTCTTTCTTCTGCTGCTGGACCTCGCAGGCTCCAGCTGTTTGCTGTGGAGTTTTTGGGACATTGTCGTTCACTGCCCTGGGATTCCTACTCATTTCCTGCCGTTTCCAGCCTGCTGNTGAAGGGGGCACCAGGACCGCTGCCCCAAGGGTTTGTGAAGTGAGGTCTCTCTCCCATCCCTTACCGTCTGGGACAGAGCGGCCATCGCCACGTGCTACTCGAGCCAGCATAGGGGGCCCTGCAGCCACATGGGGATCACTNTATTCCAAGGGTGGCTTTTTTTCTGCCTTCCCTAGCAGACACCTGTCTTGTAAACCAAGACAGTCGGGCAGGGTGGTGGTGGTCAGGTTGTGGTCTGTGGTGGGTGTTTTCATTGGAATCACTCACCTCTCTCTAGTTCATATTTGTAATTAATGTTGCTGCTCTTACTGCCCATTTTCTTACGTCATTGCTGTTTCCAGTAAATTGTTCTTATTTCAACCTACCATTTTCACCTTTTGGGCCTCCAGTTCTTCTCTTTTGACATGATGCAAAGGGAGGGGAGAGGGAACAATGAGTGAGTGAATGAGTGAGTGGTGCTTGGTTTGGAGGGCTTTGGTGGAAGCAGTAAATTTGGGAATACAATTCCTAAACCATAGCAGGCTGTTACGGAGAAGCCAGCACAATCATGCTGTAAAGAGAAAACTGATAGGGTACAGTTAAATAAAGACTAAGGTTTAATGCAGATGTTAGCTCAAGAAACACGTATCAGCCTTTTCCTGAATGGTGATGACTAATTGAATTATTATATTCTCAAATATATAATAGATGGGACACTTTAATCCATTTCAGCTACTAGGGCCTGGTGAATAAGGAAATTTTTTTCTGCCTTAATATACAAAAAACCCATTTCCTTCTGTTGCAGCATGGCAGGATGGTAGAAATGCTACAACCTTCTTTGAAGTATCTCCTTCAGAAGCTGCTCAAGGTAAGGCCATGAGAGCAGTCATTTTAAGTCTATGCACACACACATGCCACAGATAGCTCAGTTAAGGAAGGACAGGAAGGGTCTTTCTATGATGTATTTCAGCAAAGGTTTATTGCATCCACTGAAGGGATCAGGGACAAAGACAAGAGCATGTAGTCTGCACAAGCATAAGTAGGGGAGGGGATGGGGGCAGTGCAAGGGCAGGGCAAAGGGCATTGGCCATCAGGGAATACAGGGCTGGCCACCAGGGGTACACAACCAGTGAGGAAATAGGGAAAGGAGAAAGCAGGGGAAGTTGGGCCATATGGGGGAAAGGAACATGAGGGAGCCCTTTCTGTCCCCCCAGGTGGGGATCTCTATAGTTGTCACGGTCCGCTAGCACAAGCAGGGGTCGTGATGGTTCGTTTATCAATCTCAGAGTGCAAAAGTCACAGCAGGGGAAATTCAGTTTTAATAAGAACAATGCACCTTTATTGAGTGCCAACAACACAGTTCTGCAATAGAGAGGAGAAAGAGAGAGAGATAAAGGAAACAAAGAGATACAAAGAAAAAGGATAGAGAGGAGGAAGGAGGGGCAGAGAATAGCTACCAATGCAGGAGATGAGGTCCTCGTGGTCCTCTGCCAATAGATCCATCTTCTGTCCATGGGGAGAGCTCAGAAACAGTTAATTTAGAAAGTCCCTTTGCAAAAGTGAGGGGCAGCTGGCCAAGAGGTGGGGGAAATCTGCAACCATTGTTAAGAGGCCTGTTGCTCTGGGAAACGGGAACAGGACAGGTGCACAGGACAGGTGTACAGGATAGGTGTACAGACAAGTTGTTCCTCTTCACTTTGGCAACAAGAACCACGCAGTCCACCATGACCTGCACTCATTGTCCTCAGGAAAGTGTACCAGTTCCAGCAGGCAACACTTGGCAAATATCCCACCTCAGCCAGGCCAGAACTGCTGCGCAAAGTCCTTTTGGAGCTTTCAGGGTTATAGTCTCTGTCTTTGGTAATGATCGTGAGGCAGATGAGGGATCTTCAGACCACCTCTTTCAATGGTACGTCTTCCAAAGTATGCCATGGGGATTTTGCAGAGGGGGAGGGATTCAGAGGATTCCACATCCTTCAAATCATGTAAAGCTTTAAAAAAGAATCACCCAGTTCAACACAGGCAACTAAGGAAGTTAACTGAGCCTCACAGGGATGACTGATGGAACAATTAATATATAAGCAATAGAAAATCAACAGCAGTTAAGTAAACATTAAATGGGAATTTGTACATGCCTTGAATCAGCTTTGATTTCGTTATCCTGATTGACTGTTTGCTGAATCCTATTAGGAGAGACATATAAATGAGGAGTGAAATTTGGCATTTTATTCAAAGTTAAGTCTGCTGGAAACTGAAGTGAATAAGTATACAAAATATTGGAACTCATGTTGGGAGTCAGAGGGTCC
>VWZP01010182.1:5424-112894 GCA_013396995.1 Dicaeum eximium
AAACTCCTAAAACCCACAGGAGTTCCCCCTCCCGCCGTCTCAAGCACCCAGCCATCAGTGCTTCTTAGCAACTCAATGGGAAAAAAATCCCACAAGTAACAAGGAAAGAAAAGGAAAAAAAACCCAACCCGCATCAAGAGGTCAGATCCCAGAGGAGGAAGCGGCAGTGGGTGAATCTGCAGCTTCTCCAATGCAACAAGGAAATGTTGGAAGTGTTGGAAATGTTGTCAAATAGACAACAGAAGGTTTCTTTTCTCCAAAGAAACCTCATCCAAACCTGAAATGTTTTGAATTAGTTAAGCCAAATAGAATTGTGGAATCATGGAATGGTTTGGGTTAGGAGCGACCTTAAAGCTCATCCTATTCCACCCCTGCTATGGGCATCTTCCACTATCCCAGGTTACTCCAAGCCTCATCCAACCTGGCCTTGGACCCTTACAATGATGGGGAATGTTCCAGTTCATCTTGGCTGGGGTGTCAGAGGTGGTGGACACAGCCATGGCTGAGCCTGTAGCTGGATGAGACCTGAGCCTGCACAAAACCTCATCCTCATTCATGGGAGGTCTCCCATTTGGGGAAAATCCTGGGGGTTTAGGATCTTTTGACTGGAGAAGCATTTGGGTCCTCAAATGCCTGGATTAAATGCTGGAAAATGCTTTGGAAAGTGTCACACCCTGGGAGGTGGGGTCTCAGTGGGATCTGCTGCAGTTCCAGAGGTGATGATCTCTCCTGTGTCCTCACTCAAGTTACAACTGGTGGGAGCCACTGGCTGTACCAGACCCTTCACTCAGTGCTCAGGTTACTCGTGAGCTTGAGAGGTGCAGCTCATCTGAATCCCACCAGAGCTGCCTTTATTGTTCCCATGCTCTGTAAGAGGTTTGGAAAACCACAACTTCAGATTGCAATGGACACCTCAGTGTCCTGAGTCATCCTTCCCTGGGCTTTGGTGTTTCTCTGTTCCAGGCAGTCTCTGGATCACCTCCACAACTGCAGTCTTTGTGTCCAAGGAGCTGCTGTCCAAGAGGAACCAAGAGTGGTTCCTCTCAGTTCCTCACACTGAGAAGAGCAGGAAGATGAGGAATACAAACAGAGTGAGGAGATGAGTCACTGATCAAATCCTTGGTGGGATTTTGGAGCTGCAGTCCCAGACCTGGAGCTTTAAGGCCAAACCTTTGTTTCTGGGGACATGAGTGACTCAGCAGTAGCAAGAAGTGGACAGAGCATGTGTCACAGACAGGGAAACCCAGCAGAGGCTGGAAAAATCGACCTTTAAAAAGCCTTTTTAATACAAATTTGGAAATCTGAAGAGTGAAGCCCTTGGCATCTCTCTTCCCCATCAGGTTGTAACCGATTCATTGGGATATTGCCCAAATAGTGCAGGAGTAATGCCTTTAAAATGCAGAGCAATCGACTGACATATGCTTGGAACACCAAATATCTCTGGGATTTAGTTATGGGTTGTGGGAGCCCAATTCCACAGAGCCCCTGAAGGGACATGGCAGGGAGGAAGAGCAAAGAAAAAGACATTACCACTTAACAGAGGCTCTTCAGTGCCCTTGGATGAGGCACTGTACCTTGGCTTTCAGCTTGGCTTTGCTCACAGAGGCACAATCTGTCTGTCTTGGAGCACTTGAAAGGTTTGGGAAATGAAAAAGAAAACTGTTTAATGCCAGCAGATAATGAGGTTACAAATTCCCAGGGCTGCTCTCTTCAAGGAGTGTCCTGGATTGTTAAAATAAAATATTCTATTTGCCATCTGATAAAGATGGGGTTGTTATCTGGGCAGGTTTCCCTTATCTCTTCACAAACAATACCTCCCCTGGGAAGACATTTTTTGTTAATGGGCCATTAAGTGCCTCCACATGACTGATAAGATTACATTATTCCCATTGTGAGGTGCTCTGCCCAGGGGGAGGGGGCCAAGCATTTCTACTGGGATAAAAAGAGACACTTTTAGAAACGAAGGGAGCCTAGATTCTCCACTGGATCTCCAGAGGAAAACCAGACCCATCTGCCTACACTCTTCTCTGCTGGACTGTTGTTTTGACAGAGCCGTGGCTCCCACTCTAAGAGAACTGCAGCCACTGCTCAACTGGACTGTTATCCACACCCTGCCCCAAGGTGGCAGGTCATATCTTGACTCTGTCAAGGTTTTTGTTTGTTTGTTTCTTTCTTTCTTTTCTTGTTTGCTGGTACTAGTACCTTTGTTTCCTTTAGTTTTTTTTTTCCCTAGTAAAAACTGTTATTCCTATCCCCATATTTTTTTGCCTGAGAGCGTTTTAATTTCAAAAAATTGTGGTGATTTGGAGGGAGGGGGTTTGTGTTTTTTCTTCCTTAGCAGACACCTGTCTTTTTAAACCAAGACAAGGAGACACATTTCCCTATGCTTTTACTCCCTTATCCTCTCAGGAAGACAACGAATGTCACTGGACAGAGAGAGGACAAGGAAAAGTTTGGGCCAGTTGGGGTTTCCAAATATCCTAAATGAACACTATTTGTTCATTCAACGGCTAAAGTTGATCTGCTTAAGGTGGGATTCTACTCTTTTTAATTAAAATCTGCCCAAAAGTTGTCCTTTAGGTCCCTCTAGAGTCTCTGGAGAGGGAGAGGCCCCACCTTCTTACTGACAACATTGGCTGCTGTTCTCCCTAAAAGCCTGGAATAAATGTTGAATTTGGTTGAAAGAGCTCTGAGTGCAACAAGCTCCTCCTCTGCACAGGAGTGTGTGTGTGTGTGTGGGTTTGCTCCTCATACCTGCAAGGGGAGGAAAAAATATTACTTTGCTCCCCATTTTTCAGCTTAAACACATGGTGGGATCTTTGGGATTGTACTGGGCAGGGCCAGGAGTTCGACCTGATGATCCTTCAGGTCCCTTCCAGCTCACGATATTCCATGATTAAACAGGAACATTAATTTAATCCTCCCCTTCCACCTCCAAATGCCCAACCCAAGCAGCTGCATGGAAGCTGATGGAAATCACACACGAGCACGTAGAGCAGATCCTGATCCTTGTGCAGCCTTTGCCATCCTAAAGATCCAGAGAGTGACACCTCTCATCACTTGCAGGAGTGTCTTCCATGGGGAATCACTGCCAGGAAAACCAGACCTGGGCATTCCCTTCTGCTGGAATTGTTGGGCAAATCCCTGTGAGTTTGGACTGTACATGTATTTATTTTTCAGTGAAAGAGGTGGGTTCAGAGTGACAAACTGCAGGAAAGGTGGGTAAATCTTTCCTGGAGAAATGTAATAGGTGATTTTTTGTCCCATCCTTGCTGGAATATCAACAGGGCTCTGTGCCATGGGCGGGAACACTTAATTCCTTTGGCTGCAATGGGATAAGGCTTAGCCCTGGAAATCCCTCTTCCAGAAGTGCTTTTATGTGATTTTCTTGGCATTCACATGGCCTGAGGACATGTTCTACTCCATGGAGAAGAAATTCCTGCATGCAACCCTGAAAGCCACTCAAGGTTTCAGGGTGAAACTGTGTGGGAGTTCTGGGAGCACTTTTTTTGGGATCCAGCCTAAAAGGAGCTCAGAGAGTTCAGCATTTTCCTGGTTGGGCCCTGGGTGCCTGGGAGAGTTGTCATCTCCTGGGAAGTGGAAGGAGCGAGGTTGGCTCCTGTTTAATTGCAGAGCTGGCCTGATCTCAGCACCTCCTGCCTGGCTGACCTGGCTCAAACCTTGGCTTGGGAGCTTCTCCCTGGCCTGGAATCACATCCTTGGTAACTCCTGGCCTGGTGACTCTGCCAGCTGCTCCAGAGAGGGGATGGAGATAAAGCCTGATTGCTTTCCCTCATCTAGAATGAGCCTTTCCAAAAGTTTAGCTCTGATCCTTGAGATCCATCTTCCTTAGTTTTAAAAACCTCTCGGAGCATTCCTGCTCTTCTGGCATCTCCAGGGACTGCCTAAAGCGCTCTCAGTCCATGGCGCAGGGGAGATGCTCCTGGGGGACAACTTTTGACCCCAAATTGTCTTTCTGCTCTTGGGCTGGTTGGGATGGTGGTGTTTATGGCCAGGTGAAACCAGCCCCACCTTCTAGTCTCTGTTGGCTGTTAAATGTGGAAAATCTCCCAAGGTGCTGCTTTGGGATCTCTCCCAATGCTCCAGTGTTCCCCCTCCTCTCAGAACAGAGACAGGGAGAAGGCTCTGAGCAACAGCCGGTGACGAGGCCAAATCTTCTAAAACTACTTTGAAATGACACTTGCAAGAGAATTTCATGGTGACACAGAAACCC
Source organism: Dicaeum eximium (assembly GCA_013396995.1). NCBI lineage: Eukaryota > Metazoa > Chordata > Aves > Passeriformes > Dicaeidae > Dicaeum > Dicaeum eximium. The sequence goes on from VWZP01010182.1 coordinate 9,659, forward strand.
TACACTGCTTGTTGTATGATGGCAGTTTATTGAAGAAATTTCATAAAATTGATATAAAAAGTTCAGCAGGAGCAGAAAATGGGAGGAACAAGCTGGTTACATTTTGGCATAGAATTTCCCAACCCTTTTCTTTGCCTCTCTCCCCTTTCCATTAAAACAACAAACAAACAAACAAACAAAAACAAGCAAACAACAAACCACCAAAACAAACAAGCAAACAAAAACAAGCAAACAACAAACCACCAAAAAAAAAAAAAAAACCAACAAAAAACCCCCAACCAAACCCTAAACCTGAACATGTTAAACCAGAGATGTTTTTCCAAGTTATGTAAAATTTATGGTTTGGGTTCAACAATTGTTGTTCCTTCTTTCCCCCCACCCCCCCTTCCCTGTGTTTCTAACCTGTTTCGAGCTTCTGAGAAGGGGAATGATTTTCTGCTGGGACACCTGTGGGTTATGTGGGCTTTGGGCTTAAAATTATCCGTTCTGGGTGGCTGAATAATTAATTGGACATTAGAGAGAGCCCTTTCACCTATGGAAAAGTAAGGTTGAATTTTGGGATGTAGGTAGAGCAGGAGAGCCTGGAGTGAGCCAGCAATGCCAGAGGAATTGGGGAATGGAGAAACTGCCTGTGGGAAGATGTTTTGTTTTCAATTCCTTAAGAATCTGGGGAATGAGGGGGGAGTAGGTGGGAGGGAGCACCATGGGCTCAACTCTTCTGGATTCCTAGGCAGGTGAAAGAACAGGCTCTGCTTCCAGATGTGACCATAATTCCTGCCCCTCCTCTGGACTGGCACCGAGGCACTGGGAAGGTGCTAGCTGAGTTCTGACGTTAATGAGACTTGTTAATGAAACAGCTGATTAGTCACTGACAAACTGCACTCGCCAGCTGGGGGAGGGATATGCAGGGGAATTGTTTGGACTGGGAGAGGGAGTGCTCCCAAGCCGAGAAATAGCACTGGGAAGGTTTTCCCTCAATGGCAAAGTGACAGGCAAGGATTTTGACATGATTCCAGGCTTTGTGCTGGCAGGTGAAGGTGCTGCTTGCCCTCCCGTGCTTCAGGTGAGTGGCTCAGCTCCGATGGCTTTCCTGGGTGGTGCTTTTTGACACAAACCTCACACTGGAGCTGCTTTCTGCTCTGGAGCCGGATCCCCCCATTCCAAGCCTGTTGTTGAAACCTGCTCCCAGCCCCAGTTTGTTGCCACCTCTGTAGCTGCTCCCAGATAAGACAACGGCTGCGATGGGAAAGCAGAGACACAGGGTTTGTCTGGAAGAGTACAAAGGAATTTCAAGCTTTAGTTTCACACGTTCCAATTATTTCTTGGACAGTCTATCATTGACTGGATTTTACACATCTTATTTTCCGGCTTTTCTTCCTGGCCTGAGGTATCTGAGTCTCCAAAGGGACAATCTCAATGTACAAATCCCTTCAAGTTCAAATCTGGTCGAGGAAAATGTGCATCAGGCTCTTTGGCCTATGTAGTCCCACCTAAAAGGCTGGAAAAATTAGGCAGCAAAACCTAATTATATTAATTTTTGTGCAGATAACTACAAGGTGCATCTTCCTTGTCTTATCTTCAATTCCAGGTACAATGAAGAAATCACTTAATATATTGTTTGTGAGATAGATTACTTACAAATATTCATGGCACCAACACCTTGTCCAGACAGCGTGGAAGAATGAGAAGATGGAGAAGTCAGGGCTCCTTAAAAGGCTAATTTCAAGCAATATTTTCACACCAAGGACCTTGGAAAACAGACCCAGTGGGGGCTGGGTCTGATGTGGAGTCTCCAAGACAATTTGGAATTACACCTGTTACTGTGTAGGATGGGGGTGAATTTTCTCTGCAAAATTTTGTGACTTTCACCTCCTTGCAAGGCAAAGGTTAGAACATTTCTGGATTTGGACATGATTTGGTTTGCAGGGGGAGTTCACACCTGCTCTCCTCGCCCTCCAGCAGCTTCCTGTAGGTTGTGATCTTGATGTCCAGGGCCAGCTTGACATTCATGAGCTCCTGGTATTCCCAGAGCTGCTGGGCCAGGTCACATTTAGCTTTCTGCAGAGCAGCCTCCAGTTTCTCCTGTCTGGCCCAGGCATCCATGAGGGTGATGTCCCCATGCTGCTCCATGTCAGCGATGGCTGTCTGCAACCCGGCCACCTGTGGAGAACAAGTCCAGTGACCATGTTATGGGTCTGGATCCTGACTTCCAGGCCCCTTCCAGCCAGGGGTGGAGACAGAAGTGCCCCACGTTTGGGGAGGTCCTGTGCCTGTACCTTCACACTGGCCATGTTTCAGTACAGCCACTGGACCAGACGGTTCAACTCTGAGATCCTCACCCTGGTGTTCTAGAGGTCATCCCCATGCCGGCCGGCCAAGAGCTGCAGCTCCTCATACTGGGTGGGCGGGAAGGTGACATGGGGGACAGGCAGAGACTGACCCTGCTCTGATCCTCTCTTGACCAGGACTTTCCACACTCATCCCCTTCAGCTTCCTCCTTCTGTGTCCTTCTGCTCCTCCATCTCTCATTATCAAAGCAGCATATTCATATAGAATCGTGAAGAATCATGAAATCATTACAGTTGGAAAAGACCTTTAAGATCATCAAGTCCAACTGCCAAACACCTTCAAGGAACTATTGAACTCCTCTCCAAATCCACTTAATTTTATATCTTTTTCCCCTGTCCTCACTGCTTATGCTCTCCAGTACAAATCAGCCTTTGGGAAATGCTAAACAAAAATCTCCATGTTTGTTTTCACCTCCTCACCTTGGTCTGGTACCAGGACTCGGCCTCCATGCGGCTCCGGTTGTCAGTGTCCTCATACTGTGTCTTGACCTTGGCAGTGATGCTGTTGAGGTCCAGGTTCCGGCTGTTGTCCATGGACAGCACCACTGAGGTGTCAGAGATCTGGGTCTGTGTCCAGGACAGCTGCTGTAAGCCAAACAAATTTATTTTCTGTCTCAAATGTTTTGCTGTTTGTTCGTCCTGAGCCAAGGTGTAGAAGAGGGTTGACCAGCTCTTGGGCTCTTTGAGCCTCTGGAGACTGGGAAAATGGCAGAACAGCAGACTGGTAAATTTGGGGTACTCTTACTGCTTTGTAGGGGGCTCACACGAAGTTTATCTCATCTATCAGGGCATCTACCTTGGTTCCCTGATCCACCTTGTTCACATAGGCAGCATCCGCATCCTGGAATGGTGACAAGGGAGGTTGGACCAGGCCTTCTCTGGGTCCTTGGGTAAAGTCTCTATATCTAACACAAACCTTTGGCACTTCAGATTAAATTAAGAACTGAAATTTCATATTAAACCAGAAATGGAGAATTTCTTCATCTCTGTGCCTTTAAACAGAGCTAAGAGTGAAGTGATTTCTCACCTCTGCATTTTTTTTGGGAGGGGAGGAGGGAGGATATCCGTGGATTCAAACAATGTCACACCACTGAATTTCCCTTTTCCTGCCAGTGCCCAGACAGATATTTTGTACAATCTTGGAACGGCAGAAGCTTCTTATTGTGTCTCCTGCAGGTAAGACCAGGGGGCTGTGGATGCTGAGACTGGACACAGAAAGGCTGAGGTCTGGCAGAGAATCTGGTGAAGGGACAAGGTCCGGAAGACCCAGAGCTGATCTGGGGGACCAGATCAGTGGAATCTGTGCTGATCTGTGGGAAACTCCTGAGTTTGGGATGAGGGACCTGAAACAAGGAGGAATTACAGCCCAGCACTGCTCCACTGGCACAACCAGGTGTTTTTGCTTCCTGGGATGACTCCACTTGTTCCCTGTGCTCTGGGCCTGGCATTACTGGATACAAAGGGTGATTTGAATGTAGTTTGCCTTCCCAAAGCTGTCCCTGCTTTGGTGGTGCCGTCTCCTCACCTTCTTGAACACGACAAAGTTGTTCTCTGCTGTCCTGCGCTTGTTGATCTCCTCCTCATCCTTCTGGAGAGGGAGAGCTCAGAATCCCTTCACAGCCTCCACCAGGGGCCTGTGCAAACCCCCTTTTCACATGAGGAGAGACCAAAGGGTCTCTTCCTGTGGGCGTATACCAAGTGAAATAAATAGGGCCAGGAGAAATTCTCCTTTAAAAGGCCTTTATTAATGATCAGCTTTCGTGGGGTGGAAGCGTGGGATGCGCGCTGCCGCCGCTGCTCCCAGTTGGTCAACGAGCGGCAGGAGGAATTTGAAGGCCTGTCCCGTGTGGCAGGACTGGAGTCTCTGTCCTCGCAGTATCGTCAAGAGGCTCGTGCTGGCTCGGTGGTCTGGGGGTGTTTTCTTGCTTCGGTGTGCTCTAAGTTATGGCGAGGGTGCCTGGCCTGCTTCCTGATGGTGGCTCCTGCCTCCTGAGGTCTTTCCCATCCTGGGTAGGTGGTTCTAAAGTGTCTTTTGAAAGTGGCTCGTTGTCCAAGGGTGGTCTCTATTCACCAGTGTCTATATGAATTTAATATGCAAATATTTGCAAACCCTTCTGGGAATTGAGGAAGTCAGGTTGGGGAGCAGCGGCAGGATTTCCCAATGGAATTAGGGAGGGACAAGGGACAAAGGGGACTAAAATACAAAAGAATAAAACAAGAGAGAACCTCAACATGGGCATTTGAAACAATAAAAGTAAGTACATTAACTCGAACATGAACAGATATTTAACAAAAGTAGGTAGGTATACAAACAGGTAAAAGATGAACAGAAATATAACAGAAACCTTCAATTTTATTCATAACACCGGAGCAGCGCTGGAACAAAGTCCTTGATGGAGCTTTATTGTTTCTACTTCTTTGTCGCTGATTATGATGGAAAAGGCAGCACCCCTGGGCTGGGGGGTGGGAGGGGCCGTCTAGAAAAGCTGAAGGCCCTCATTAAAGGCACCTTTTATCCCGTGAATGGGAGCCTTGTGCTCCCGAAATGTTCTGGGTGGAGCCGGGGCTGAGCTCATCGCCACACCTGGTTAGTCAGGAAAGCCGGGATCTTCGACACAGCTCCCGCGGGATGGCCGGGGAGGAGGGCGAGGGGATGGCCTGGGCAGGGAGAGTCAAGGCCATGCTCTTTGGAAAGGTCAAAACCCAGCGGGAGCCTGGACCGATGCCCAGCTCCCATGAAATGCTTAAGTGAGGAAGATGAAAGAGAGAAAGAGAGAAGTTCAAAGGAAGGAGCCTGTGCAGGTAATAAACCATCGGCCTCTCCTGGCCCTTTCATGGGGGAAGATTTATTCCAATGAGGAATATCCATCCCTGAAAATAATTTCCATTAAGCAGAGCCCCAGATTTGCATCCAATTGTGAGTCTCGAAGCCTTTGGCCATGTAGAAGAAAAAATTTAATGTCTGTTTTCCAGTTGCTGGATTAATGTTTGGCCCAGATGAATCAGAGGTTTGGGTTGGATAGGACCTTAAAGATCATGTCATTCCAATTCCCATATTAGGAAGAAAATCTGGGACCCAAAAAGTTTAAAATAGTTAAAGGTAGGAAGGACAAATTCCTAGGAAGTGAGGCAGGAGCCCAATGTCCTTTTGTAGGTGTAGATGCAAGAGGATGGTCCCTGCCCAGCAATGTGTGTGATGTCACTGAGCTTCACCTCAGAATCCACTGATCCCAAAGGAATATTTGGCACTTTGTCAGACACAAGCAGACCTCTAAACTGCTTCTCTGATGTAACTGTCCAAGGATTTCATGTGTGTGCTGATTTCCTTCCCCAGGGCAGTCAAGGATGTTTAGATGCTGCTCTGGGGTTGGAAGAAACTTTTCCTGTTGGGAAAGGTGGCACAGAGTGTCAGGCACACAATCTCCCGGGAAAGGAGAGCAGACAGTTTAGGCAGGATGCATGTGCCCTTGTTGGGAGCTGGGATGAGCACCTCACTACCACCTCTCATTTTTCTGGTTCCACACTGACAATTTAAGCTCCTCATTTATTCACATCCGTTCCCAGCAGATCACTCATGGCCATGGGAGCAGACACAAATACTGGAGGGATGTTTTCCCCAAGTCCAAAGAGCAGAGGAGAGAGGGAACTCCTGCTCCCAACAGCTGCTGAGCTGAAACTCGGGCCCAGGATCCTGGTGACTCTCCATGGGGTGGGAAGTAACTCATTTTCCAAAGTGGTCAAACTATCCAATATATTGAATTAATTCTGATTTAGTTTTAAACTAAAAGAGGAGATATTTAGATGTGATATTGGGAAGAAATTCCTCCCTGGGAGGGTGGAGAGGTTCTGGAATGGATTACCATGGAAGCTGTTGCTGCCCCATACCTGTAAGCGTCCACGGCCAGGTTGGGTGGGGCTTGGAGCCGCCTGGGATAGTAGAAGGTGTCCCTGCCTATGGCAGGGGGTGGGATGAGATGATCTTTAATGTCCCTTCCAATCTAAACTTTTCCAGATTCTGAGATCATGTTTTTTGGGCTGTCTTGGGCCTTTTCACTGATGCAGGAAGAACAGAGTGAAGGAAAACTGATCAGGTCTTTCTATGGATGTTGCCTACCTGACCTTGAAGTCCTCCACCACATCCTGCATGGCCTTGAGCTCAGAGCTGAGGTGCAGGATCTCCCCTACCAGACCCTCCAGCTGCCGCCTTGTGTTGCTGATGTACAACTCAAACATGGGCTCCAGGTTATTCTGCACAATTTTCTGGTTTTTCAAGAGGCTCCATCTGGTCTCCGGAACTTTGGTTTTTGCTCCAGGAACTGCACTTAAAACCCATCAGAACAATATAAATAATTCAGGATCCTCAACTTAAAACTTGCCTTGCTTTTCATGAAATGGAAGTTTAATATGGCAGGGGTTGTAAATATTATCTGTAATTTAAAGCATGATTTGATGGGCATGTCACTAAAAGATCACTGGTGGGAAGATCTGGGAGCAGGAGGAATATTCAGCTGCAAGAAAACCCGGAGAAATAATTTGCTCCGCATCTGGGTTGTCAAAAAGATCTATATGGACAGTCTGGATATGGAACAAAGTCCTGCACAAAATCCTTAACTCTATTTCAATGATTTAGAATTAAACTTCTAATATTGAGAACTGCCTGACTCAATCTCCAGGTAATGCCAGAGCTGGAAGCGCAGAATGTGCCTCACCTTGTTGATGAAGGAGGCAAATTTGTTGTTGAGGGATTTAATCTGGTCCTTGTCCTCCTGCTGCATGTTGGAGTCAATCTCCAGGTTCAGGGGCACCCAGAGGCGCTGGTTGACCATTACTTTTTGGATCCCTCCAGGGCCACATCCAAGCCCTGCTCCTCCAGCTGTGCCTCCTGCCCTGGGGCTGTATCCTGGCCTGGCGGCCCTTGGCCCTCCACTCATGGCCATCCTCATGCTCGCTCCAAGGCTGTCAAGACTCCTCCTGCTGAAGCTCTGCTGGCCCTTCCTGTGCCTCCAGCAGGGCCATGGAGCACGGACACGGAGCTGTGGCTGCTGCACTGGACGGGCATCGCGGCAGGAGCAGCACCCAACTCCAACAGTGAAAGAGGACAATGAGGTGAGGTGGCAGAGGAGCAGGAATCTTTGGGAGCTGGGATCAGGAGTCTCCTCAGCCTTTTATGCTTTTGGAGAGCTGGGCTCGACCACAGCTCAACGGAGAGAGCTCACAGGCTTGGTATCTGGCAGCCAGACGTGCTGGGGGAGGAGGCCAGGATTTCAGTAGCTAGGCCAGAACACAGTAGCGACATGCCGGGGGCCGATGGCTCCTCCTCCCCCTGCCCGGTAGTTGTGGGCGAACCTCAGCGGCGGCAGAATCTTGGCCAAGCCGGCCTGGCCTCAGCTGCTCCTGAGACCGCAGCTCGGCCTGGGCTGGTGGCAGGGCAGGGCTTAGTAGCAGCAAGGGGTTAGAAGCCGCAGCCGCGGCCCAGCCCGGCCTCGGCCCCGCGGCCTCCCCTCCCCCTGCCCGGCAGCCCATGGGGCCCGGCCCTGTTGCAGAACCCGCCCGGCGCGGCCCGGCCGAGACTGGGGAGGGGGCTGGGCAGGAGAATTTCCGGCATTTTTAGTTTTTAACAGGTGTGTTTACAGGGGCGTGTTCAGCTTTCTAGTGGTTTAACAAAGTGTCAATATTCAAAACGACTGGTTATATCAGGCACAGAGGAAGGTCTCAGCAGCTCCTCTCAATTCTCTTCTGTGGTGGCTGCAGTGATAACACCAGCACACCATTCCCTGAGCCTGCTCAGTGCCGCAGCACCCTCTGGGGAAGAACCTTTCCTGATATCCAACCTAAACCTCCCCTGACACAGCTCCAGCCATTCCCGGGGTCCTGTCCCTGGTCCCCAGAGCAGAGATTGGAGCTGCCCCTCAGGATGAAGCTGCAGCCCCTGAGGAGTCTTACCTCAGTGTCCTCTTTTCCAAGGTGGACAAACCAACCCTCAGCTCTTCCTTGTGTGGCCCCTGCAGACTCTTCCCCATCCATGTAGTTCTGGATGGAGCTTTGATGCTGGACAGTTCTTAAATAACAAATCAAACTCCAGCTCTGCTGCTGCCAGTGGGATGTGGACGGGGGAGGCCAAAGAAAGACGGGTAGGTGCTGAAGAGTACAAGCCACTTCCTTTCCAGTGCCCTGAGGGTCTTTCACTGTCTCACAACCTCCTCTGGGGACATTACTCCTTCCAAAGAGGGTTACTTTGGGAGTTTAATGGGTCTTTTCCATTTCTAATTATGGTCATGGCAGTGAAGGTGCTTTTTCAGTCCCTGCAGATGTGTATGCAGATCAGATGAACTGCAGCACTCATTTTCTTGGGAAAACTGGATTTATATCCCTCCATGGCTCACCCCATTCAATTACAGAGGTTTGGGCACAACCACTGTGGCATAAAAACCTGAGATGTCATAATGTAGGAATTAAGATAGAAGGACTTTCTCTTGTGCCAAGTAGGAAGGGTACATATCTTCCCATCATCATGGAAACGGAACATCTAAATGTTTTATTCCCATTGGATTTGAGGTCCATGGAGTTGGAGAGGAAGGAGATGTCTCAACTTGCATGTGATTTTTTACTTTCAAAGCAGCAAAGTTACTGTGCTGCACCAACCACCCTTTGCACAAGGTAAGATAAAATATTTGGAATATAAAAAGAGGATGCAATATAATTAATTCCACATGCCTTTTATTAGACAAACACTGGGCAATGAGGAATGCTGAGGGTCAAACGACAAATGGGAGCACAGCATCTTTTATATAAATAATGACAGATTTGACAGGTTTGATTTCCAAATCTTTAGAAGAAGCTAGATAAGGATTGGACCCAAGAGGAGCCTTGGTGCTGGTGGCATTGTGCTCTGGAGTCAGTTCCTCAATAACATCTCCTGGTGGAAGTACTGGTGGAGATGAACTTGAAGCTGGAGCTGCTGCCTCCGACCATACATGAGCCACCTGTGCCATGTCCACTTCTGGAGATGGAGCTTGTTCCCATTCCAGCACAGACCCCACCTCCAGCCATACCACTGAAGCTCAGGCAGTTCCTGCTTCCATATCCCATTCCTGAAGTGGTTCTGGTCATGGCTGCCAGAGGAAAATGCCCTCGTGAGAAGAATCCATGGGCAGTGGATGATTGGGATGGGCTCTGAGCAGGGGTGGGAGGTAGATCTAGAAAGTGCCAAGTGTCTCTAAAAGTTACTTACAGGTGTTCACTGAGCCAGTACCTTCCCCAGAGAGCCTGTCAGGGAGCAAAAGAGACCCAGTGAGACTTTGAAAGGAATCCATGAGCAGAACCTGCTAACAAAGGCAGGAAAATTTCCTTGGAATATTTTTGAAAGGTGGGAAGTTTGTATGAAAGGCTGCTGTTCCCAAACAACTCCTCTTCACAGGCACTCACTGGTCTTTAAACAGCTTTCAGGTCTGAATGTGGGCCTAAACATGACCAGGGTGTGCAAATCCATTGCACCTCTGAAAACTGGTATATAAAATCTCAACCACCTGCTCTCCTCGCCCTCCAGCAGCTTCCTATAAGTCACGATCTCAATGTCCAGGGCCAGCTTGACATTCACGAGCTCCTGATAATCCTGGAGCAGTCGGGCCAGGTCAGCTTTGGCTTTCTGCAGGGCTGTCTCCAGTTCCTCCAGTTTGGCCCTGGCATCCTTGAGGGTCACCTCCCCACGCTGTTCTGCATTGGTGATGGCCATCTGCAACCCAGTGACCTGCAGGGGAAAATCCAGATATTCATTCCTTATTGAGAGCATAATCCAGCTCTTGGTATCCTGAGGTCCTGATCACAGGTCTGATGTTTGGGTTAACATCAATAGGTGTGATCTTAACCATCACTGATCCATTAGTTGAATTCAATCCATTCAACTGTTCCATGTTCTGAGCCAGATCACAATCTGGATTTACCTCCACAACTCTCAGAATCTCCTTGGTGTCATTGATATTACACTGAGTAACTCTTGGTGATGTCACTGCTCTGATATAAATCCTGTCATGTTCATTCCTGATCCAGCAGAGCTCCCTTGGATGAATTTATTTTTATTCCCTGGACAACCCAGAGGTCATATCACAGCAAGAGTTACATTTGATGCATTGGTGGTGCCCTTTACCTGTTTTTTCACGCTGTCAATCTCAGATCGGAGCTGCTGGATGTGGCAGTTGAGCTCCAAGGTCTCCTGCTTGGTGTTCTGGAGGTTATCCCATGCCTGCCAGCAGTGGCCTGCAGTTCCTCATACCGTCACAGAGAGGAACAAACAGTCAAAGGAAAATAAGCTGGATAGAGTCCAACGGAGTGTAGGTTTGGGGGTGTTTGTGCTGCAAAATGTGTGCATGTTCCCAATCCCAAATTAACACTTTGAAATTTCATAGGGTTATTAATCTGACAGCATTCTGTGTTTTAAAATCACAGTGGGACCCACCTCCCCAGGGGAATTTGGGGATGGGAGGATGGTTTTCCCTTTGCAGACACTTTCCCAGGTGTTTACCTTGGACTGGTACCAGGACTTGGCCTCGGTGCGGCTCCGGTTGGTGATCTCCTCATACTGCGCCTTCACCTTGCAGATGACGCTCTCCATGTCAAAGCTCCGGTTGTTGTCCATGGTCAGGATGATGGAGGTGTCAAAGAGCTGGGTCTGCATCTGGGACAGCTCCTGCAAAAGCAGCAAATATTCCTGAGAGTCGCAACACAAATGTTACTTGGAGGATGGAAAGCCCCAGGGTTAGAGGGGACAGCTGGGTGAACAAAAGGATTTTTCCAAGACAGCTTCATGCAGAAATATGACATGGAAAAGCTATTGAATTATTTAGTACAACAGAGGGGAAAATAATCATCCCTGAGACTCTGAAATGGGGAAGGAAGGCAAGGAGTGGGAGAAGTATATAAGCTCTGGTGCTCACAGCTTCGTAGAGGGCTCTGAGGAAGTCCATCTCCTCTGTGAGGGAATCCAGCCTGGCCTGCAGCTCTGTCTTGTCCAGGTAGGCAGTGTCCACCTCCTAGAAGAGGAAACATCAGCAGAATGAGGTGAGTTTCAGAGAAGCAGAGGAAAAGCTGGAGAAGGGGGTTCTTAGAGGGCTGGGAGGCCCTGTTGATGGGCACCCACCTTCTTCAGGGTCACAAACACTCTCAACAGCCGCGCGCCTGTTGAGCTCCTCTTCATATCTGTAGAATGGAGGTGGAGGGGTGGTCTAGGCTTGTTTTAAAATTATTTCATGTTTTCAGGACCCACCTCTAATTTTCTTTGTATGTACAGTTCTGCACCTTGGTCTTTTTGCCCTGTAATTTTCTGCCTGTGACTTTTCAGCCATATCTTGTATTAAACTCGGGCTTTTCCCAGAGGATTAAATCAGCAAAAAAGCTTTTTTTCCTTGTTTTCTGCATTTGTTGCGGCCCACCCAGGCCGAGGCAGACCACGAACAGACTCACCTGTTCTTGAAGTCCTCAGCAACGCTCTGCATCTAGCTCAGCGCCCCTCCCAGGTTCTCCCTGTCTGTCACTAGGCTGCTCAGGTCCTCCTGAGGTTGTTCAGGTAGGTCTCAAAGAGGGGGTCAATGTTCTTTCTCACTGTTTTGTTCCCCTGTTCTTGCAGAAGGGCCCACTTGGTCTCCAGGACCTTGTTTTGTTGTTCAAGGAATCGGACCTGGAGAGAGAAGGGTGTTTTAGCATGGTTTTCCTTGGAGATGTGAGGGACATCCTGCAAGGATTCACTTGTTGGAAGGTAGGAGGTCTCAGGCCATTGGGGAACAGCTGACAATTTAAACACTCCTGCTCTCTCTCCCAACTCTGCTTCCTTACATCCAGCACCACTACTTTGTCCCTGTTTTCTGGTCTCACTGCAGCATTCCCGAAAGATGTGAATGGTCTCAAAGCTGGAAACTCTCCGGATTTGTTCCCAGGCTGCTGAGATGTTAGAACTGGCAGTACAAGAGCAGCAAAATTGTGGCTAACGATATAATTCACCCTTGTTTGTGCTTCCCCACCAAATAATCACCACAGCATAACCAGGAATCTCAGGTCTCACCTTGTCGATGAAGGAGGCAAATTTATTGTTGAGGGTTTGAATCTGATCCTTCTCACCCTTATGGATACTCTAGATATTGGGGTCAAACTCCAGGTTGAGCGGCTTCAGAAGGCTCTGGTTGACTGACACTTGATGGATGTCCCCAACTGGGACAGCAGGGAATCCAGGGCCACCACCAAACCCAAAGGGACCAGCAACCAGTGCACCAAACCCAGAGGAGATCCCAGTGCCAGCACCAAAACCTACAGGTCTGTAGAAGGCACCACCCCTTCCAGCTACAGAGATCCTCTGGCATTCACCAAGGCTATGGAGGCTGCTGCTTCCAAACCCTCCAGTGAACCTTCCATAGCCAGTGGTAGCCCTGCAGCCTCCAGCTTGGGATGCAGAGCGAAGGCAGAGGCTGGAGCTGCTGGTGTTTGGGATGAAGGCAGAAGCAGCGCTGAAGCTAGTTCTGGCCTGGCTCCTCACGGTGCACTGGTGGGACATGGAAGCTGCCAGGAGTGATCCAAGGAATAAAGGATGAGAGGAGGTGGCTGGAGGTCAAGTTGTGCTCCCCCAGCCTGGGCCTGGCCCTTTATACCCTCCTGAGGGGGGAATGGCTCTGGTGTGGGGCTCATCCTGTTGATTAACCGGGCTCAGCACACCCACAGTGAGTTCACCATGAGCACCTATGGAGCTTTCAAAAAAGTGCAGGGGTTGCATTTTTTTGGTGTTTAAATACCTGAGAAAACCTTGATAGTGGCTTCTCAGCTCCTGTTTGCAGTCACCCCTTTCCCACTCCCTCCTTCCACTGCTGCAGGAGATGGTTCCTTGTTGGGCTTGATCATCTCCAGTCCATGGATGAATCAACCCAGATTGTAGGTTAATTTGGTTGATTTTGGAACGTTGGTTCCTGGTGCAGGGTCTGAGCTCTGAGAAGTCTCTGATCATGGGTTGTGGTTTTGAGCAAACTCCAGAAGGGCATCAGCATCTCAGGCCCCAACCTGATGGGAATTGTTCTCTTGTTCTCATGCCTAAACGAGAATTTTTTAAGGCAGAACTGGTACAGGAGAGGGAAAGAGCTGATGGAGGGAGGGCCAGGGTGGTGATGGGAGTGTCTTGGAGCACCACCCACCAAAAAAGAGCTGGGGAGTGGGTAGGATGTGGAGAGAATTTTATGAATGGTGTTCTCAGACCTTTTCTTTCTGTGAAAACTGGCCACATTCCACAGAATCATCAGGGTTGGAAGAGACCTTCAGGATGACCCAGTCCAGCCGCCAGCCCAGCACTACCATGACGACCCTAAACCATGTCCCCAGATGTGCCAAATCACCCTGATTTGGACTGACAACAGATGATGAAATATCAGAACCTGCCCCAGAAGGGAATTTCTGTCATCTGTGATGCCACAAACCCTGAATCATCGATTTCTCAGGGCTTCACCTGTGCAGATTTTTGATCTGTTTCCTGACGCATGGGATGACCTTGTCTCTACACGGTGTTACCAGGCTGCCCTCCCCACACCTGTTGTTTTTCCCCTGTGATGTCCCTTAATCACCAGGAAATTCAGTGCTTATGACATTGCTCACAGACACCTCTCTTCAGTCCTACCCCCTGTAGCTTCCAGGAGAAGGCAAACAGGGCATTTCCCCGGTGAAGGACATGGTGTCTTGGCTCTGGCACACAGGGGATTATCCTAGAGTAGGCAAGATTCTCCCAAGTCTCTCCAGGTGCCTTGTCTGGATGTTGAGGGTTGGGCATGCTTTTCCCAGCCCCTGCAGCCCCTGGGTTTTGTCACGGTTTGTCTCTGCTGCAGGTGCCCAAGCTGAGCACCCTCTCCTTGGTGGAGGTGGCAGCCCTCCCACAGAGCATTCTTGGGAATCCATAGCTTTCCGCAGCCATGTCCAGGCACTGGAATGTGCTGCAGATGTTTGCAGATGCATCTTTCAAGAGCTTGTCCTGGCACACGTGGCAACCGGACAAAAAAGTGAGTGTGACCAGAAGGTCTCAGGAGGGAAATGGGCAGTTTCCCATCATCTCTTTTTGCCTTTCAGCCAAGCTTTTAAAATTTTATTTCTATTTTTCTCTTTGTTCTTGTAACATTTGCATTACACACTCTGGAATGGCAATAACTGTCTTGGGAGTGTTTCAGCTCCTGTGTGTTACAACAAGCAGCCGTTTTTAAAAGAGAGGAGCTCCTGTGACTGAGCCTCGGGCTGTCCTAAAGAACTCTGTAAAATCCTTATGGGCACCAACCTGCAATCAGCTCCCTCTGCACACTGCAAATCCAGGCCCCTGAGTACCAGCACCGTCCATGTCATTATGACTAAGGCTTTAATCTGGGCTGGGTTGGAATTAATGGGGATCATCTTCTCCTGCTGAAATACCAGCCCCAGGTCATGGCTGCAATCTGATGGGATGCAGGAGGTGACAGCCTGGAGACCAGTGCCCTGCTCTTGAGCAGGGACAGCTGTAGGCTGATTGAATATCCAGAAGTGTGATGCCCTGGAAGAACAAATATTCTAGCCCTGGCATTTCCGGAGCTGGATGTACTTGCTGTGCTGAGACCCAGGTGTGGATGCAGTGAGCAGCACCTTCTGATGTCCCTGCTGGATGTGGGACCAAGTGTTGGTGTTGCAGATGATGGAAACTCCCTCCTGAGCCAGATTCTGATATTTCCTGATCAGGGTGATTTGGCACATTTGGGTTTAGGATGGTCATGGTAGTGCTGGGCTGTCGGCTGGACTGGGTCATCCTGAAGGTCTTTTCAACCCTGATGATTCTATGGAATGTGGCCGGTTTCCACAGAAAGGAAAGGTCTGAGAACACTGTCAATAAAATTCCCTCTGCATCCTTCCGACTCCCCAGCTGTGTTTTGGTGGGTGGTGCTCCAAGACTCCTACTAATGCCCCATATATTGACCCCTCACAACATGAGGGGCTGGAGCATGTCCAGAGATGGGAATGGAACTGGGGAAGGGGCTGGAGCACCAGGGAGGTGTCGGGAGAACTCCTGAGGGAGTTGGTTGGTTGGTTGGTTGGTTGGTTGGTTTTTGGTTGGTTGGTTGGTTCTCCAGGCTGGTGGCTCAGCCTGGAGAAAAGGAGGCTCAGGAGAATTCCCTGACAGGAAGGGACAGCTAGGGGAGAATCAGGCTCTGTTCCAAGGGAACAACAGGACAAGAAGAAGCAGCCTCAGACTGTGCCAGGGGAGGTTTAGGTTGGACATCAGAAGGAATTTCTCCATGAGCATTGGAAAGGGCTGCCCAGGGAGGTGGTGGAGTCCCCATCCTGGAGGTGTCCAAGGAAGGACTGGACGTGGCACTTGATGCTCTGGGCTGGGTTACAAGGTGAGGATTACACAGGCTGGATTCAATGATCTGGGAGGGCTTTTCCAACCTCAAGACTCTGTGATTATATGATTGCATATCCTCATGTGAGGGTGAGAGGGTGTGTTTGGGAAGCAGCAGGAAGGCCATTGGCTGACCTGCCCTAGGCTGCTGTTCTGAGGGAGGATATTGCTCCTTCCCTGGAGGCTGCTGAGAGGGGTGGTGGAGCAGGAGTGGGCACTCACAGAAGATCCACAACCAAGCCTTCAAGATTTCAGGAAGGAGATTTCCTCAGGGATATACATGCAGAGCACAGAGCATTCTAGAAAATTATGGGAAATTACTGGTCCTGAAGGAAACCCTGAATCCAGTCTGTCATTCCAGTACTGCCAGTTCCCTTCTATTTCCCCAAATCCGTGAGTATTTTCCTAAGAGGGCCTCGCTACTCATTACTTGAACCTAGTAAAATCCAGGGAGTGAGGGCTTGGATGTTTTTTCCAGTCACATCTGTTCATTCAACTGACCTTCCAGCAGTGAGATCTGTCACTGCAGATATTTCTCTGCTTTTACTTCTCCATTAATTTCTCCCAATTAGTCAGAACCACATCTGAAATCCCTACACCTCCTCTGGTTTTTCTTCTACCTTCTCAAAACAAGACCCAGTCTCCAACATATCTTAAAAACCTGAAGAAGCATTAGATCTTGGAGACTTTCACTTTTCAACAGTAAAATAAATCCCTTTCTTGTTTTGTTTTGGTGGGGTTTTTTTGGTTTGGTTTGGTTTGGTTTTTTTTGGTTGGTTTTTTTTTTTTTTTTAATAGCTACTGGATGAGTGACAATACAGTGTAGGACCATATCTGGTTCATAATTCTTACTGACCAGTGTATGGACCTGATCCTGCCCCTCTGTGTGGTTAAAGGAGAGGGGACATCAGCACCAGAACCCAAATTGAGCACCTGAGAAGGGCTCTCAGCCTGCTCAAGCAGATGTTGGCACTGCTGGTTCCAAGGTGTGGGTGAGACCAGGGGTTTGGGATGGATGATTCACCTGAACAGGCTAGGGGGTTGCTCTGGCTCCCCTGGGAATTAATTCTCTGTTGTTTGAGGTTTGTGCAAGTACATCACACACCTGGCACTGGTATCCCACCCCCAGGATCCAGGCTCTTGGATGCTTGATGGGCTGGGAGCTGGAAGTAAATGAAGCTCAGACCTTTTCCCCTATGCCTGACTCCTGCCTTGGCGTGTCCTGGTGTTTGGCTTCCAGGTGTTTTCCCTGCACAGTGGGGAGGGAATGTTGAAATCAACACCAAACCTCCCTCTGAGGCTCTGCTGGGCTGGGGTGTTCTGGCTGCTGACAGTGAAATTCAGTAAATCTGAGTGAGGAGCAAAAATCTGAGCCTTTAACTGGTCAGGGCCTGAGGGAAAGTTCTTGTTACCTGTGTTTGCATTTGCTCTTGCACCTCTTTAATTAAAAGGACTACAAAATAGAATAAATTACATGTGCATTTTTATTAGACAAACCCCAGAAAGTGAAGAGAGACAAACAGTCATGGGACACATTTTATATACAAAATCCGGCCAAAAAATTGCTGAGCTGGAGCAAGCGAGCTGCAAATTTAACCCAGTGAGACGCAGGTTCCAGGGCTGAGCCCAACAGGATGTGTGCAAGACAACACAGCTGAGAGAGAGTTCCTAAAGTAAGGCTCCTGTGGGACAGGACTTGGGGGGCAGGTGGCCCTGGTTGTGCTGACCCCGCCACGCTCCAGTAAAGGACCAGTTTTGGTAGTTTATGGTGCGTGGCGGTGACTGGAAGGAGGATTTTAGCTCCTGTAACTTCTTCTGGTGGAGGAGCTGGAGACAAACTTCATGCTGGAGCTGCTGCCAGCTCCAAGGGTGGTGCTGCTCACCCCGGGAATACTCCCACAGTTGAAGCTGTTCCCCAAATTACAGATGCCCCCTCCCATGCTGACGTTGCTCCCTCCTCCGTATCCCGTTCCCACTGTTGTTCTGGTGACGGCTGCAAGGAAAAGAAGGAAATGTTTCAGTATCTCCAGGCATTGCTTTTTGATGTAGAGACACAGGAATGTTTAAATAAGATAATCCTTATATTTTAGAAACTTACAGATATTCACTGGGACCCCATCGCCAGCTAGCCTGTTCAGGGATGGAACACAAGGAAGAGGATTAGAAGTCTGTTGGTATTGGGGGAAAACAATAGGATACATTTCCCAGAGGCCTTTGAGGACAAAAATAAAATCACAGCATAATTCACAGATTTTTGTATTTCCGTTATCTAGGACAATCTCCCTCTCTGTGGCCCCTGTTTAGAATTTGAGCTTCCCCTGTGCCAGCCCGAGGGCTGGGTATTTCCCACCCACCTGCACTCCTCGCCCTCCAGCAGCTTCCTGTAGGTCGCAATCTCGATGTCCAGGGCCAGCTTGACATTCATGAGCTCCTGGTATTCCCGGAGCTGCCGGGCCAGGTCAGCCTTGGCCTGTTGCAGAGCATCCTCCAGCTCGGCCAGTTTGGCCCTGGCATCCTTGAGGGTCAGCTCCCCGCGCTCTTCAGCATCGGCAATGGCGGCTTTCAGGTTTGCACACTATGGAATACAAAGCTCTGCTCAAAGTCCCCACTCCAGACCCAGGTTGTTTTTTACCTCCCCTGCAATCATAAGGTTTTATCCCAGCACCATCAGCTCCACCAGTTTTAGTGACAGTTTCCTTTTTGAATGAAAAAGGGTCAAACTGAGCAGAACTGCTCAGGTTGTTCCAACCTTTTTCTTCCTCTCCCTTGCAAGTCCAGGGGTAAATTGGTTAAAAGTGGGGTTTGCTGCCCTTTACCTGTTTTTTCACACTGTCAATCTCAGATCGGAGCCGCTGGACGTGGCGGTTGAGCTCTGAGATCTCCTGCTTGGTGTTCCGGAGGTCGTCCCCATGCCTGCCAGCCGTGGCCTGCAGCTCCTCGTACTGTCACAGAGAGGAACAATCAGTCAAGGGGAAATCCATCATTTTTGGAGTTACAAGGAACCTGAGAGTCTCCCTCAAGCCCAGATCAACAGCTGGGAAGGTTTTCTTGGAAGAGTCAGTCTTTATCTGTTCCAGACAAGATATGAAGATAAGAGCATGGAAACCCCAGATCCTTCACCTTGGTCTGGTACCAGGACTCGGCCTCGGCACGGCTGCGGTTGGCGATGTCCTCATACTGTGCCTTGACCTCAGAGATGATGCTGTCCAGGTCCAGGTTCCGGTTGTTGTCCATGGTGAGAACCACAGAGGTGTCAGAGATCTGGGTCTGCATCTGGGACAGCTCCTGCAAAGAGCACAGAGAATGAGGTAATTCCCTTGGGAGATGCCTTTTCACCCTTCCATGTGAGCTGCAGACCTGGGAGAGGTCGTTACAGATGGTTATCTGAACAGCTCAGGTGTTGGTGCAAATCATCAGAGGGGAAGGGTTTAGCATCTCCCAGAGGGAGAGAAGCTCTTCACTGAGGGCCTGGATGTTTTGGAGGTGGTTGTACTCACTGCTTCATAAAGGGCTCTCAGGAAATTAATCTCTTCACTCAGCGCATCTGCCCTGGCTTGGAGTTCCACCTTGTTCATGTAGGAAGCATCTACATCCTAGGAGATAAGAGATTCTTGGGTGGTTTACACCCCTATCAGTAAATCAGGAACATGCATTGTGATAACAGTCCAGGGAACCATAAGAAAACTAAAGGGGTTGGAATTGTAACGAGTGTATTTGTGAGTGAGTGGGTGATCCAAGTTCTACAATAAGCCATCCCACAGTGCCCTGGAATTTGCTCTCACCTTCTTCAGTGTCACAAATTCATTCTCTGCGATGGTCCTTCTGTTGATCTCATCTTCATACCTAAAGGAGGATGGTGCAGGGAGTTTTTGTTTGGGCAGATAACAGAGAGATTTGAGTTTGCTGGAATGATTTTCCTTCAGAGCATTTTGCATACAATGCTCTTTTCCCTCAATGAGAGACCAAGAGCTGAACCAGTTAAAACAGGTACATCAAAACAATTTGAACAAATCCATTATTTTTTACTTATTTCTGGCTATTAGTCATCCTCCTTCTGCTGTTTTAAGCAAATGAAATGTGCTGCTCTGAAACTTTCAGACCTACTGTGTAATTTTTCCCTCTCAGTAGGTAATTTAGTTAATAAGCCTTTGATCATGCTCCAAATTATTCCCTAAATGTTGGTGTACTTGGATCTGTTACTCCGTTACTGAGAAAATTTCTCCTTGAGAAAATGTCACTGCTGGGAATTCCAGGATCCCAGACTCTCCTGGATCCCCCAGTTGGTTTAAGGATGTTGAGAGGAGAAAGGCTGCACTTGCCCAGGTGAGTAGAACATTATCTCAAGACTTACTTCTTCTTGAAGTCCTCAACCAGGTACTGAGTGTTGACGAGTTCTCCCTCCAGCCTCCCCTTGTCGCTCAGCAATGAGTTCAGCTGCACCCGCAGGTTGTTGATGTAGGTCTCAAAAAGTGGCTCCAGGTTGTTCCTCACTGTTTTCATTCCCTGCTCCTGCAGCAAACTCCACTTGGTTTCCAGCACTTTGTTTTGTTGCTCAAGGAATCGGACCTGGAAGGAGAAATATCCTGAAGGGGCTTTGAAAGAGCAGAGACTGGGGAGAATTTCCCTGCAAATGGGAGGGTCTCAGAACTGGCTGAGAGGATGAAATGCTCCTTCCAGCTGGTTTTCAGAGCCAAATTCTCATCTGTTGGGAGATTTGACTTCAGGGACCCTGTTCAGTGTTAGAAACTCTGAAACAACCCTTGATTTTCTGGTTTCCAATTTGTTGTTTAAGTTGAGACCAGGGGCAGAGATTTTGTGTGAAAAAATGTGAGCAAAATCACATAAGGAGCAAAGCAAGGCTTGATCTTTAATTAAAATAACATTGTTAAGGTGCTGCTTCTCCTTCCCTTCAGTAGAGCTCCCCGACCATACTAAATGTTCAAAATATTGCAGCATTTTGAAGCCAAGGAGGAGCAGCTTGACCAGAGCAGGAACTGAGTACATGTTCTTGTGCATCAGTGAAATGTGGTGGACAGACAGATTTAGATCAGATTTTGATATTTTGAACTAAAAATCCAAACATTTTCCTGACAGATTTAAATGCCTTTGAGAGAATTCAAGCATTGAGGAGCTGCTTCTCCCT
Source organism: Dicaeum eximium (assembly GCA_013396995.1). Classification (NCBI taxonomy): domain Eukaryota; kingdom Metazoa; phylum Chordata; class Aves; order Passeriformes; family Dicaeidae; genus Dicaeum; species Dicaeum eximium. The sequence goes on from VWZP01010182.1 coordinate 30,528, forward strand.
TGTGCCAATTTCTTGGTCATTTTAGGTGGGTTTCTGGAATTCATTTAATCATCTACAAAGCTGTTCCCAAGGCTCCTGAAATGCTCAGCCTAAAGTCTCCAGAAGGGTGGGATTATCCTCTGGAGATTTCTTTCCCCACTGCCTGTGAGATGTGGAGCAGCAAACAAGGAGGAATTCAAACACTGGATGATTAATTCATGGCAACCGCTATGGAACAGGTGCCATTCCCTGGAGCTTCCAGGGCATCTTCCAGTCTTATTCCTCACTTCTATTTCTCCTTTATCAGCTTTTGTCCTCATCAAGCAGAAAAGAAAAGTCCCTGTCAGAAAAATCAGTTATTTAGGAAAGTTCAGATCTCACCTTGTCAATGAAGGAGGCGAATTTGTTGTTGAGGGTTTTGATTTGTTCCTTCTCCTCTTTTCGGATCCTTTGGATGTTGGGGTCAATCTCCAAGTTGAGTGGTTTCAGAAGGCTCTGATTGATGGAGACTTCGTGGATGCCCCCAGCTGGGAATCCAGGGCCACCCCCAAAGGCCCCATATCCATAGCCAAGGTTGGCTGGAACACCAAAGCCGGCCCCATACACACTCCCGGCGCCACCACCAAACCCTGCAGAGCCATAGAAGCTGCCACCCCTTCCAGCTACAGAGATCTTCTTGCAGCCACCAACATTGTAGAGGCTTTTGCTTCCAAAGCCCCCCCCGACCCTGGCAAAGCCACTGCCGGCATTGCAGCTGCCCAGGCGGGTGACGGAGCAGGAGCTGAAGCTGGTCCGGCAAGAGTTGGGGACTACGGCCGAAGCAGCGCTGAAGCCACTTCTCCCCCTCTGAATCCTCACAGTGGACTGGCGAGACATTGCTGAGGCTTTTTGGATTGGGGTGGATGCTGCAGCTAGAATAAAGGAGCAAAGGTGCTGGCCTGGAGCAAGGAGTAGGAGGGAAAGGAGAGAGGTGAACCTGTGCTCTGCAAGAGCTGGGGAGAGCCCTTTTATGCATGTATGAGGCTGGGATGGGATGGGTTGGATGAGGTGGATCATCTTTCTGATGAATTAGGCTTGGCATGTCCAACAGCATTCTGGAGAGTGAACTCACTCCACACACACGCCCTGCTAAAATAATACAGCCCAGGTTCTCAGCACCAGGGAATTGTTTGGGAATAACTGTCGCCGGCCTTTGTAGACAGCCAGACTCGTCCCCATTTCAAAGCTGGAAAGTGCCGATGAGTCACATCGGGCACTGGCAGCAAAACACTGCTCAAGTGCCTGTCACTCGACACCTCTGTCATTGGAAAACTTCATCCCTCGGGATTGCTTTTGCCCCTTTTGTTCACAAGCAGGGCTTGGGAAAGTTTAAATCCTTGTGCTTTAGGAGTGGGACCGGTGCCAGTTCCACAGCCAGCCCTGCAGTCAACTGTTTTATCCTGGGGTTTTGGGATATCTTTTTAATAAGATTCTTGTGAAATTTGCCCAGAGAGGTTGTAGGATCCCCACCCCTGGAAGCATCCAAGGCCGGGTCAGATGTTACTTGGAGGAACCTGGTCTATGGAAGGTGTCCCTGTCCATGGGACTAGATGATCTTTAAGGTCCCTTCCCAGCCAAGCTGTCCTGTGATTCCATAGACCACGTGGTCCCCTCTGAGCCACCATAGAAATCAGCAGATTTGCTCCCATCCCTAAAAAGCTCCCTGTGGAAATCCTGCTTCTCCAGGCTTATTCCACTGTCTTAAAAAATATAATTACATGAATAAAAATGGAATATTTTGACAAGATATTTTTGTTCCTGTGGGGATTTTGACAGCTGCCACTGAGCTCTGTCAGAAACATGGGCTGCTACCTCGGGTTTGAGGGTTTGGACTTTATTTTAGCACAATGAAAACAAACAAGCAAACAACTCAAACATAAATACATAGGAGGAAAGACTGTGGGAATGGGAACTGCTTTGACTCCACTGGTTCTGTGGAAATGGAGCGCTCTGGGGCTGTTCCCAATGTACACTCAATAAACACAATGTCATTTCCAAGGATTTAATCAGCTCTTTCAGCACATCTGGAAGTGTGATTCTGCCTGCTGAAAACCACTGGAAAGTGCTCTACAGGATTCCCTCTGCCCAGATCCACAGGACACTCTAAGACATCCTGGGTCTTTCCTTTCCCCACCATAGGTACCGGCATAGCCCTTTGCATTTAACAGGTGATTTGAGTAAAAATAAAAGATGAAAATGTAAAACATTATTCATTTTGTGGTGTTTTGTGTTGTTCAGGAAAATAGGATTTGTATTTAATTTATTTATACAAAAGGCTGAAATTGTAAATGTATACCCCTGAGCAGCTTCCCCTTGTGCTGGCTGCAGGCCAGAGCAGCTTCTGCTGCAGCAGAGGAAGAATGGAATAATGAGGAATCAATGGAATAATGAGGAATTACCATGGTGGGGGCAGTTGTGCTTCCATCTGCCCTTGTCTAGAGATGTATCCAAGTGCAGGAAACTCCCAGAAATTTTTTGTGTCCCTATTGTTTCCCAAGTGTCTGAGGGACGATCTTTGCAATGGAGGTTTTAAATTCAATGTTATTCTTAGGCAGGGTTTGTCAGGTTGGTTTTGTGTTTACTGCCAGACTGAGCTTTTATTGCAAGGAAGGGCTGAATCCTGCAGCTTTTGCACAGGGTGAGGCTGTGTCCCCGGGTCTGACTCTGCACCCCTGGGAGCTGGACTCAAACAGATTGTAAGCAAAGTCTGTGTCCAAAGGGCATTTTTGAAATGATTATTGATCAGTCTGGGAGCTTTGCCCACCAACAGATAGATAGCAGGACTTGAAGTCATGAGATTCATTCCCACATGCTGGATTCCCATCCCAGGCAGAAAGATTTTCCACTGAAAGAGGGGAAAATTAGGTTGGATATTGGGAAGAAAGTCCTCCCTGTGAGCGTGGCAAGGCCCTGGCACAGGTTGCTCAGAGAAGCTGTGGCTGCCCCATCACTGGAAGTGTCCAGGGCCAGGCTGGAGCAGGCTGGAATAGTGGAAGATGTCCCTGTCCATGGCAGGGATCGGATGGGCTTTAAAGTCCCTTCCCACCCAAACTACTCCATGACCATAAGATATTCAGAAGCAGCTGGAAGTTGCCAGCCCATGGTTCCTTTGGGAATTCTCTCTCAGTTCTCTCCATCTCCCCTAGCTCTGAGTACCTGAAAGGAGTTTTATTCCAATTTTTCCAGTGGAGATCAGCACCAAAGGGCAGATCCTCCCTCCCCAGGGAGATACACAATGTGGGGAGTCTGGGTGTGCAGGACAGAGCTCTCCCAGTTCTCTCAGCGGGATGTGTCAGTGCTTTCCTTTTTCCCCTCAGGCTCCCTTACATCTGAAACTTGTCTTTTTTTGGCTAGGGAATCCACTAAGTGTGTTGGAGCCCATGGTTAATAACAGTAGTAATAATGTAGCTCCTCCAAGCAACTGAGAAGGAATTAATTTCTTTCCATTCCACATTCTGCCAGGGTGGAGGTGATGTGGTCATCACTCATCCGGAAGGAATTTCAGAGGTAATTACAAAAGGCAGAACTGGGAGCACAAGGAGCTGTAGCTACAGGTTTGGGGTATGGACTGATGGAAAGGGGGGTCCCCACCCTCCTCTGTTGATGAAACACAGGGTTTCCAGGTAGCTCCTGGGGGAGTGTCTCCCATTCTCCTACAGCTCCAGACATGGAATGGATTTGCTGCTCTGGTGCAGGGACCTCCTGATACAGAGGTTCAGAGGATGGTGCTGGAGCTCACCCACTGCTTGGGAGCTTTTCCTCCTGATCCCACCTCAGGAGCTGTGTCTGGGCAAGTCCCTCTGGGCCAGAGCCCTCCTGGTGAGAGAGCCTGGGCAGGCTCTGGAGCTCCCTTCCCTCCCCTTTCTCATTTCTTCCCACCAGGATGAGCAGTCACTGCAAGCCCAGAGTAAGAGGCAGGAGAACACTTTACAAACACTGGGAGTAAAGTTTTGGCTGAATTTGCATCTGACACCATGCTGCTGTAAAGGTAAAAACCTCTCCTTTGAGATTAGGGAGTTCTGCCTCTGTCAGGGCAATAAATGCAACTCCAGCCCCTTTAGTGAGAAATCTGAGCCATTTTTCTGTGGTTTAGTGAACAGGGATGTCTCCAACAGCTTTTCATCACCTTCTCTCCATCTCTCTACTCTGCTGCTCCTGTCCAGAATCCACCTTGGAATCCTTTATCTGATACAACTTCTCAGGCTGAAATTTTTGGATGTTCCTCTCTGTGTTTTGTTTGCAAAAATAACCATATTTGTAAAACAAGAATGTGTCAAAGTACCTTGTGTTGGTTCACCTGTGCTACCTAATCTCAGTTTAATTTATCAGCAAAGTCAAGGCTGTAATTTAGGTTAATTTCTTAAATTAAAGCCTTTGGGTTAAACTTGGGCTTCCAAGCTAAATTCAAACCCGACTCATTTTGGGCATAATTTCCTATTTCGTCCTTCATTAATGAAGACCAGCAGGACTGAGGTTGTTCCATGGGAGACCACTCAACTCACAGCATCCCTGTGCTGTGGGGCCAGGTCACTCTGAGAGCTCCTGGGTGGGAGGTGAATGTTTATGAATCCCATTTCCTGAAGGGATGTATTAGGACGAGCTCCTCAGAAGTTTTCCCATAGGTGTTGCCCTGTGCTGGGTCCTTTGAGCCTGTTCCCAGCAGTATCCTGGGTGACTTTGAAGTGTAGGTGTGACCTGCTTTCCCCAGATAATTGTTTTCTGTGCCAGCATGGAGACTCCGGGTATGCTCCAGGCTTTGTGAAGAACTTCACCTCCATCACTTCTGCCTGGCACACACCTAGGAGGGCTTGTTCTCCCTGAGGTCTGTTGCATCTTGAAGGACCCTCAGACTTTTGGAGGGGTGTGGTACCTTCTTTATCTTGTTCTGGTGCCTGGCTGGTGGCATCTGAAGGAAGCTGGATCCTCCATATCTCCTTGTAATGACTTTGGAGAATCCCCTGGCCTCGGCTGGGCTGCTGGGGCTGTGACCCCACATGAAAACATGAACTCCAAAGGCTGAAGGTGGCTGCAGGCTATTTGTCCTATCCCATCCTTTCTCCTGGCCCTGGGGCATGTCTTTTCTCTCAGTAAAGAACACAGAGCCCTGGAAATGGTGTTGCAATTTTGGCAAGCTCTGTGCACATTCCACGTTCTTCAGCTCCATCCTGCTCCTGGCTTGGTTTTCCTTCTGAAGATCCATAGTGCTGGTGTGGAGTTTAATTTCTCCCTGTTAAAACAGGGAGATTGTGCCCTGGATCGGCACAAGGAGCTGGGAAGATAAATAAGGATTATCCATGTGTCCTGTAAAGTGGATCCAAGCACAGGGCAGCGATTCCAGGGGGCCTTGTGTTTATTTACCACTTTGCTGTCCTTAGGGATTGGTTCCATTCCTGACCTCCAACTGCTTTGGGCAGCAGGATATTGCTCCAACTGAGCAGATGGCAGCTGGGAATATTGTTCTACTCTGGATTTGCTGCATCCTGTGTTGCCTTCCCTGCAGGCATTTAATGTCGTTTCATTTGCAGCCTGTGCAAATAAACAATTTGCAAATTAAAATAATTTTCTTTGATGGAAATTCTACTTTTGAGTAAAAAAACCTGCAAAGTTTCGTTTTGCAATTGTTAAGGGGAGTTGATTCAGTGTTTCAGGACAGGATCATTCCCATAGGAAACGTTGAAATGAAATGTTGGGTTTCAGAAAATGCTTCATCTGGTGTTTTGGTGGCAGCTAAAATCACGTGTCATGTTTCACTTGAATGTGTCAAATTTTCCAGGTCTCTGCAAATCAGGAGGATGGAAGTTGAATACAGCTTTTTGCATCTGCTCTGCAAACTCACAAAGATGTGCCAGGATGGGGTCTTAGAACACTTCACTGGAAACAGAAAACTCACAGAGCTGCTCAGGGCTTTTTTGGCTGCATCCTCACCCTCAGAGTGCAGGAGACAGACTCAGCACTGGCTCACAGAGGCTCAGGAGCTGTCCTGGTGCCATGGGGATGGGTAAGGATTTGGCAAAGATGTTTCATGGAGGGTTCCTTGGTGGTGGACCCATGTGTTGATGTTGCTGATGGTCCATGTTGTGCAACTTGGGTTAAAAACCAGAAACCATCAGATTTGACATTTTCAATAATAAAACCCAACAAATTGGGCTGCTCTGCGTCCAGTCACCACCTCAGCTCTGGGAGCTTGTCCCCATTCTGTCAAATCAGTCTAAGAAACAAGGCCAGATGCTTGCAAAGTGGGTAAAACTCTTCAGTTAATGGAGCCAAACCATTAACCCACCATAAAACCTCCTCTGGTGCAAATGGGCTGTCCCAGCTTTCCGAAGACATCGTTCCATGGCTCTTCCCATGTGCTGGAGTGGAGCCTCGGGATGTTCATCCCACCACAGGACCAGTGGGCGGGACCATCCCTTTCCCTGCTCTGGGTCCCCACCTGCTGGAGATGCTCGCTGGCTTGGCTGGGACTCTCACACCTGCTCCAGGTGACAGAAGAGGGGGTCCTGTTGGTGTGGGAGCTCAGAGGCTTTTCCCTAGAAAGCTGCTCTGGAACGTTGCACAACGGGCTTTTTCTGGCAGACCCGGTTTATGTCCCCTCTCCTCTCTACCCCTGGCTGGAGGTTGCAGGGATTGAGGGATGGGTTGATGGGCACTGACCATCTCTCTTTTTGGGACCAGCATTCCCAAAGGTCTATGGGCCCTTCCTCATCTGCCCCACTTCTGCCCTGGCTCTTTCCTTGCCCATAGTTCTTGTCCTGCCATTGGGGCTGGATTCCCACCTTGCCTGGTGCTGCCCCATTCCTGCCGGAATCCACACCTGGCACTGGCCAGAAGCAGGATCAGGAGATGCCTATAGAGCCACAGGAGGGAGCCCGGGATTGGTATGGGATCTCAGCTGAAACCCCCCAGCCAGGCAGGTCATGGAAACCTCCCGGGCGGCTGGGCGGGAATTGGGAGACTGAAGTGCTGTGGGCACCTCGGAAGACCTCGAGTTCACTCCAAATGAACCTAATGCCCTGAAACTGCCCTTGCAGAGGAGCAGCCAGGATGTTTCATGGGATATTTGCAGATCCCAGAGAAACCTCAGTGTGTAAACAGTGTGTGTGCGAATTTTGGGTGCCTTGCCCAGTGCCTGCCCCTGCAGCTGCTCTTCCCAGTCAGGGCAATGTCCACCTGCTCGAACCTTTTCCTGCTGTGTGCCAATCTCACTGTGTCCTCGCCATGGTGCTGATGCCAGAGGTGGGCTCCTCTGATGTACAGTTTACTCCTGCTTGTACAAACTAATGGCTGAGCCATACCCTACATGAGCCAGCCCATGAATCCCAAATAAACCTTTGGGAATCACCTTCCTTTTCCCCACTTCCCTACAATTCCTTCCTCCTTCAGTGAGAGGCAGAAAGGGCAACTTTGCAGGTAACCACCACAGCGGGCTTCATTCAGCTTTTGACTCTGTTCTGAGGCAGCTTTTCCCTCCTGTGCCTCAGTTCTCCATCCACAGAATCATGGAATAGTTTGGGTTGGAAGGGACCTTAAAGCCCATCCAGTTCCACCCATATGCCATGGGCAGGGGCACCTTCCACAGACCAGGTTGCTCATCCCACCCGCCTTTCCATTTGCCCCGCCTTGTCCTAGAGCCCAAGTCCTAAAACTGAATTTTGTTTCCTCAAGGATCCAATCCTGTCTCAGGAACTGCCCTCAGGGCATCCCAAGTGCAGCAGGGACACGGCAAAGACCAACACCCACAGCAGGAGGAGGGAAGAAATGCCAAAACCCAGCAGAGTTTAAAAATTACAAATGCTCTTTTATTGGACCTTACAGTAGGTTAGGCATGGAAGTGAGGAGGCTGCAGCCACGAGGACAAGTAGTTAGAAATCTTATACACACAAAGCAAAAACCTTTCCCACAAGTGCCAGAGAAAACAGAAGGGGCTGGAAGAAATCTTGAATTGCAGACAAAACCTTTGGAAGTTGTAACATGTGTTGGGGGGCAGAGGCTTTTAGAGCCTCTTGGAGGTGTTTTCACTGCTGAGGACCTGGGACTGTGGTTCCACAAGGCTGTGATTCACCTTTGGAATGGGATGAACAAAATGGTTGTCCCTGTTTCATAGTGCTTCCATTTCCTTTTAAATGCCTGGCTTTGAGGAGAGATCAAGGGCTTGCTGACAGAGGGGCACCACAGGGTCCATGCCCAGCCAGTGACCTGTTACAACCTGTGCTTCAACCAAAGGTGCTCCAGATTCTCACAGAGGGGTCCTGGTCCCCCCCACTGCCCCAGAGGTGAAGAACGGAGGAAGGAGAGGCTCTAGCGCAGCTATTTACACCATGATCTGCAGGGCAGGAGGCCAGACTTGCCGACGGTCATGTGCTTGCCAGCTTTATCTGATGGTCTTTTTGCTGGTGGTGGTCTTGGAAACGATCCTGACACTGCCTCCTGTGCTGGAGCTGACGCCACGGCTGCTCCCAGAGCTGAAGGAGCTGCCTCCGCCATAGCTGAGGCCCCCGGAGAAGCCTCCACTGCCGCCTCCATAGGCTCCGCTGCCTCCAAAGCCTCCGCTGCCACCTCCAAAGCCGCTGTTGCTCATGGTGTAGCTGCTGCTGCCACCGCCGCCACCCATGCTGAGCCCCCCGCCCAGACCCAGGCAGCTCCCGCCGCCGTAGCCCATCCCGCTGGTGTTGCTGACCACAGCTGGAAATGAACCAGGAACACCCATGTGAGGGGACAGTTGCACTCCCACGGCGGGGAGACCTGCAGTGTCACCCCCTTGGTGAGGGGTGGGTGGGAAGAGGTGGAAGGGGGGGGATATGAAGAGGTGAAAGGGAGGTGATACTCACAGACACTGACAGCTCCAACTCCTTCTCCAGCAAGCCTGTTGGGAAAGGGGAAAGTGAGCAATAATGCCAAAACCTTCATGGGACCATCTAATTAGGTCTGCATGGCCTTCAGTAGGGCGGGTTGTGTCTGTATTACAGGTGAAAGGTCACAGTGCTCATTTTTATCTGGTGCCAAGAGCTGGAGAAACAGAAGTTTGCCTACAAAGTTCACAATTTTCAACCATCCATCTGCTCTGGTGCTCCAGGCCCTTGGGAAGAGCTGTTTGACTCCAAGGAGATGGTCCCTGGTTAGCACACAGCAGGTCCACGTCTCCTCACCTGCTCTCCTCGCCCTCCAGCAGCTTCCTGTAGGTCGCGATCTCGATGTCCAGGGCCAGCTTGACATTCATGAGCTCCTGGTATTCCCGGAGCTGCCGGGCCAGGTCAGCCTTGGCTTTCTGCAGGGCATCCTCCAGCTCGGTCAGCTTGGCCTTGGCATCCTTGAGAGCCATCTCCCCACGCTCCTCAGCCTCGGCAATGGCTGCTTGGAGGTTGGCACACTGGGAGTGGGGAGAAGAGGCAGTTGTTTCATTTGGGCTCCCCAAACCAGTCTCTGTTGCTGGGGGGTTGTGGACACTGGCTGGTTGCTCCCAGGATGGCACTGAGGGCTCCTGATGGGACCTGGCTCTTCCTGCTGTGCCTGACCACCATCACCTCCCACCCACCTCCTCCTGCTCTGCAGGATTATGCCCCTCCTACCTGTTTCTTCACGCTGTCAATCTCATTCCTCAGCCTCTGGACCATCCGGTTGATCTCTGAAATCTCAATCTTGGTGTTCCTCAGGTCATCCCCGTGTCTCCCAGCAGAGACCTGAAGCTCCTCGTACTAGTGCAGGGAAAGGAGGAGAGCACTGGTGAGCACTGGGAGCTCAGGGAAGGATGAAGGGACTTCAGGGAGCAAAGTGCAGGTCTGGATGAAGGTTAAGGGGTGGGGAACAAGATTCCTCTGAAATCTGCCCATGGAATAATGGCACTTGCCCTTAGCTCTCAATATCTGCTGGGGAGGCAGCGCCTGATGGCACAGGGGACCTGGGTGTTGTCACCTACAAGAACCTGGAAGGGGAAGTGTTTAAGGCCAGTTCTACCAGTGACTCTGTGAGCCCAAAGTCAAAACTTTGAACACCTCGTCCCTGTCTTCCCTCAGCTGATGGGAAATAATTTCTGATAATTTCTGACCACAGAAATCAGTCTGTCACCCTGGTTACCCACCTTGTTCTGGTACCAAGCCTCGGCCTCAGCCCGGCTCCGGTTGGCAATGTCCTCGTACTGCGCCTTGACCTCGGCGATGATGCTGTTGAGGTCCAGGTTCCGATTGTTGTCCATGGACAGAACCACAGAGGTGTCAGACACTTGCTGCTGCATCTGGGACAACTCCTGCAGAAGATGCAAAAAATTAAGTTAATGTTCTGGTGTCCATGGTGGAAACCACAGAGATGAGGTGATTTGGGAGTCCTCCCCGCCAAGCTGTTATCTTGCATTTTCCATGCTCCATCTCTGTTTTGTAATTTATTTTTGCATTATCATTTCCAAAAGGCTTGGACCACCTTGTCCTCTGGTCCCATAGAGCCCCGGGTGTGGGATCCACAGGGCAGGAGCTGGGTGATGCTCTCCAGGAACCACTCACCGCCTCATAGAGAGCTCTCAGGAAGCTGATTTCCTCTGCCAGTGCATCGGCCTTGCCCTGGAGCTCAACCTTGTTCATGTAGGCACCATCCACATCCTAAAGAGAAGATACCAATGGTTTCTGATGAAACCAGAACCAAAGGGGCTTCAGGACACCAATGGGACTGTGTCCACTTCCAGGTCTATTATTCATAGAATCGTGGAATCGCTGAATGATTAGGGTTGGAAGAGACCTGAATGCGCATCCAATTCCCACCCCTGCCATGGGCAGAGACACCTTCCCATAGACCATATTGCCTTAGACTCTTCCACGCATGGGGCAGCCAGAGCTTGACTGGGCAACCTGTGCCCCTACCAGCAGTTCCTTAGGCTCATTTTTATGACCCTGTGATCAAGGTATTTTTTAATGTAATGTTGGACATTGACTGTGAGCTAGAACCAGGTTCTTGGGCAGAAGGCAAAGCTCTGACTCACAAGGATGTGACCAGAGACTGAGTTGAGCTGAGCCACAAGAGACCAGAAAACAGGTCAGGTGTATCAGCACAGAGAAGGTTGTGCCCATTCCTGCCCTCAGGCAGACCCAACCCAGGATGTGCTGATCCCACAGCTTTACCCAGCCATGAGGGTGCAGGACCCCAACTCCCACCAAGTCTTGCTTGAACTCTGCAAGGTGAGTTAATTACATTTCCTGGCCCATAATTCCCAACCCAGTCACCTTCTTGAGGACCACGAACTCGTTCTCGGCACCTGTGCGCCGGTTGATCTCATCTTCATATCTGCCAGGATAAAAGAGTGAGGGGGGTTAGATGGAATGAAGAGGTGGGAGCACCCCATTCCCAAATCATCAGTTGTGGCTCATGGATATATTCCCTACTCCCACATGTTTATGCAGAGCAGACTTAGAGCAAATATTATTGTCTTTGAACTGTGGGACTCCATGGTGTGAGTAGTCCCAGTTAAATTAATATATTTTAATCACTGCCCATAAAGTCAAGCTCATACATAAATGTGCAGATTCAGAGCCCATTTTGGCAGGAAGCAGGAGCAGCCATTCACAGTGACCTTCGCTCCAAGCAAAGTTATGCAAAAGACTTTCAACAAAGCTGCACTGCAATGCCTACAAATGTATAATAAAGAAATCATTTGATATTTGATATTATAATAATGCTAATGGCTCTGAAGAACCCACTGCAGCATTTAATTAAAACAAAATACTCCACAGTTGTGCAAGAGAGGATCATTACAGCTCTGACAGTGGTTCTGTGGAACTTTCTATGACTCTGAGCAACATCCTCTCATCAGATAATCAGGGCAGGGCTTAGCTAGAAAGTAGACAAAACATGCAGGCTCTTGAGACAAAGACCTGGCTTTCAAAGGCAGATTAGTGTCAGTCCTCTCACCAATATTGGCAGAGTTTTTCCTGCAGCCAGATCTCTGAGTGAACAAGGGAAGAGGTGGGAATTAGCCAGTAGACTGGGAACAAACTCTAAACTTAAAATAAAATGTGTTTTCTTTCCCAGGAGGTAGTTCTGAAATCCAGACTGTAGAATTGATCATTTGGGGCCTAACCAGTATTTCTAAAAGCCTAGAACACATTTCAAGACCTCAAATGCACCCAAAACCACACCAGAAACTCTGCCAGTCTCTCCTGCTGGATCTAAGTGCTGTCTTCCCAGCCCCCCTCCCAAAAATCTGTCTCTTCCCATGCTTAACTACCTAATATTAACATATTCCATCCCTGCAGGGTGATTCTCAAATTTGCAGCCAAGACTGGTTGAAGAAGGGACATGTTCTCAGCCAAATAAAAGTCAATGGCCTTACCTAAAAAAACCCCAAAAAAATCCCCTCCAGGCAGCATGTGCTGACTGGTGTGTCCTGAGAATGATCCATCCCCCCTCCACTGGATCCTATGTTTCAGCAGGGGGTTAATTCCCTCTCCAGGGAAATTTTTGGCAAAGGGCTGATCATCTTCCAGGTGGTGGGAGCTGAGTGAGCCCAAGCACTCACTGGGCCCTCTAGAAAGGCTAGAATTTCCTTCACAGCATAGGAAATGGGGCATTTTGGAGTTGGAAGTTTATTGGCTACATTTCATTCTGGTTTTGCCTGTCTATTATCCTCACAATTTACTAATTTTTCTGTCTCCTGGTATATTATTTCAGCAGACTCCAGGGATCAGACTATGACCTCTGTTATGCTGGAGCAGTTCCCAAGGAATTCTGTGCAAAACCTTACTTGTGATAAATGTAAAATAACAAGGGGTAATTCTGGGAACACGTTTTATTACGGGAAGAGGAACCCGGATCAAACACCATGTGTGCACCAGCAGGAATGAGTACTGGCCCAGATTTTCCTGGCTGTAATGACTTACACTGCAGAACGGGATCCCTTACTTGTTCTTGAAGTCTTCCACCATGTCCTGCATGCTCCGGAGCTCGGAGTCTAGCCGGCCCCTCTCGCCCATCAGGTTGTCGAGCTGCCGCCGGAGATTGTTGATGTAGGATTCAAAAAGGGGCTCCAGGGACTTCCTGGTAACAGTGTGACCCTGCTCTTGGAGGAGGGTCCACTTGGTCTCCAGCACCTTGTTCTGCTGCTCCAAAAAGCGCACCTGGGGAGAAACAAATCCAGGGACTTGTGAAAAACCTCACAACTGCCGGGAAAAGGTGGGATCACCAACAGAAAAGATCCAGAGATGTTGGGAGAATCAGAAGGGAATTATTAGGAGTGCCCCAGTTTAGGGCATTGGATTCTCAAAAGTATTAGAAGCTTCTGGAGATGTTTAGCAAGACTTTTTCAAGAGTTTTTGTCAGGCCAAACACCCATTCTTGCAACTTTAATGTTCCTACCCCCAGTAGATGTTCAGCCCAGCTTACTGGTTTAAACTGGTTGTATCCCATTGTAGAGGAGAAGATTCATCCACCCTGGGACAGTTTTTACAGGGAAGAGAGAGAATTACTTTTTCAATAATATAAAGGTGCTGAAAAACTCATCCTTGTTAAGAGGAAACATAAAACAGTTCTTAGTTTTCAGCCAAGCCCACATTGTTTGTCGGCTGGGATCAGTTCATGCAAGTCCCTAAATCCAAATGAAGTTTCTTACTGAAGTTTTTTTCCTGAGGCAACTGGTAGCATGCATAGCTTGATGGTTCAGACCAAACTCTCACCTTGTCGATGAAGGAGGCAAATTTGTTGTTGAGGGTCTTGATCTGCTCTCTCTCCTGTGTTCGCACCTTTTGGATTTCCGGATCGATATCCAGCTTGAGGGGTGCCAGGAGGCTCTGGTTGACAGTCACTTCGTGGATGCCACCAGGTGGGCAAACAGGGAACCCGGGGCCACCTCGGCCACCAAATCCGGGCCCTCCCAGCCCAAATCCACTTCCCAGCCCGTAGCCACCACCACCACCTGCTCCTCCTAAGCCAAAGCCAGCGCCTGCTCCACCACCATAGCCAAGACCAAAGCCGTATCCGCCCCCAGCTCCACTCCGTAGACCTCCACCGACCGAGCTGTAGGAAATTCTTTTGCTTCCACCTAAGTTATAGAGACTTCTGCTGCCGAAGCCACCGCCAGCTCCAAAACCTCCTCCACCTCCAGCTCTTCCTCCTCCAACTCTGGAGACAGAGACAGAGCTAAAACTGCTCCTGGTCCCACCACCACCACCTCCTACAATAGCAGAGCCTGAGCTGAAGCCCCTCATGCCCCCTCCAGTAGATGATCTGAAAGAGATCCGGCTCATGGCTGGTTCGGTTTGGAAGACAGAGTAGGAGAGAGGAAAACAAAAAAAGGCTGCGCAGCAGGAAAAGAGCAGAAGGTAATGGAGACAGAAACCCCTGTAATGGGAGAGCTTAGGAGCCTCCTCTTTTATCTGCTTGGAAAACTTGGCACGGGAATTCAGAACTTGACGTGCCTTGCAGCAACTTGCCTTGTCAAACACACCTCGGCTATGGTGAGGCACTGAAAAATGCATTGTTTGCAGGCAGGAAAGTAACGGTGAGAGAGAGCTCCCCCCTCCACCAAAGCCGCCGCTCTGAGTCATGGAATTAAAATTGAATGGGACAAGGTCTGCACTCAGGGCAGGATGCAACATGATTCCCGAGACCCTGGGAGCCGCTTTCCCTCAGGCGAGCCAAGGACTCGCTCGCTTGAGCAAAGCAAAGATTTTGCAAGTCGCATTTCAAGGTTTAACACCTTGCATAGGCAAGAAAAATAGGGGCTTTTCCAAGGTTTCCAGATCTGCGACTGGCCATGCATGTCCTGTTGCTGGCTCGGGAAAGTTGGGTCTGAAGGTGGTTTTAATGATAAGTGCTGATATTGTGCCTTTTTTTTAATATTCAAGGGTTTAATGATAAGTGCTGATATTGTGCCTTTTTTTTAATATTCAAGGGTTTAATGATAAGTGCTGATATTGTGCCTTTTTTTTAATATTCAAGGGTTTGGGGGTTTTTTTTGGTGTTGTTTTTTTTTTTTTTTTCTGGATCTAAATGGTCATGGGGTTGAAGAGATAAGCTGAGTGGAAGTTGTGTCATGGCTGTATTTTCTGGGATCTTACCAAAAACCATCTCCTCTCATTCCACGGGAAACTGAAGAATTAGTTAACACAATTTTGAAAGACGGCAAGTAAATGCCTTTTCCAAAATCACGTCAAAATAGACTAAATGGTACTTTCCTTAATAGAGACTTATAAAATACTATTAAAAAGCTGCTTGAAATGATTGTGGTTCTATAGTACCTCCTTGTCAGGCTCAGGGTTCAAAGGCTCCGTGTGAAGTGGTATTTTTATCACATTTTCTGCCTCCCACTGCCCCCCCTTATATTTATCCAACAGTTTCCACGTCATTGCTGGCTCTAAAAGATGTTCAGTGGAGGGGAATTCACCCACTTTCCTTCCCACCCTCTCCTTCACTCCACTGAGATAATAAAGTTGGAAAAGCTTTCTAAAATAGCTTTTGCTTCTTGATGTTGCTCCTGGGTGAACCCTTGTGCAGGAGTTTCAACTTCCACTATGTGTCTGGGTTGTGTAAAGGCTTGAGAGCTGGGGGTCCTTTTCTTGTGTCCATGAAGAGCTGAACACAAGATACAGGAGAAGAAATCCCCTCATTCCCACTCAAAATACCTCCCCAAATACTTTTGTGAACTGGATTCTGCCCAGGGCTGCCCACCTTGGCCAGGTGAAGTAATAGTGAAAGACAGAGAGATGAGACCCTGAGCAGCTAAGCCAAAAAAATTCCCAATTTCATCTACGTGAGCAAAAAGTGCAGGAGCTCAATCCAAAAGGAGGAGCTTAAGAGGATCGGCTGTGTCTCAGAGCTTGTTTGTGTTGATGTGTTTCCAACCACTGCTTTTTTTCTGTCTGGGAACTTGAAAGAACCTGAGCAGGAGGGGTTGGGTTGGGTTTGGTTTGGTTTGGTTGGGTTTTGTCTCCTTGCAATCAGAAAACAGCAGCGCTCCCAACTCCCATCTCCCTGGAGCGCTCCTGATCCCGATAATGAGTCACCGCGGGCACGATCGGAGCCGGTCCCTGAATGGGCTGATCCAAGATCGCATTGGCCGATGGGGAGGCGGCTGGGCTGTAGCAAGGGGGTGCTCTCGCCCCGGGAGTGGAGATGTGGGAATATCCTGCATGCTGGAAACGCAGCGTTTGGCTGGGAAAATGTCACCCCTCGCTCCATCCAAACCCAGCAGCTCCCGATTTCACAGCAGCAGCAACCTCAGCCATGAGACCTCTGGACGCTGAAAATAAACACAGTGATACTGAAAATAAATAAATTCTGTTCCAAGCATGGAAGATCCATGGAGATTTGCTTTCCTATGCCTGCCCATGTGAACTGGCACAACTGTGCCAGGAGCCTGTGGATGGGGGCCAGGCAGGGAATTTGCCTTTGACTCCCAAATTGCTTATGCAAAGTCACACCTGGTTTTAAGTAAAGCAGAGGGAAGAGATTAATGTGGAAGGGAATCATTACTTCCCCAGCTCTTCTGAGGTGCTGAGGAGTCTTGGTGGATGACAGGTTGACCATGAGCCAGCAGTGCATCCCTGCACCCAGAAGGAATGGAATTCCCAATGGAATCCTGGGATGCCTTGGGAAGAGCATGGCCAGCAGGTCAGGGAGGGAATCCTGCCCCTCTACTTAGCCCTGGTGGGGCCGCGTCTGGATTGTTGTGTTCTACTCTGGACTCTACAGTTCCAGAAGCACAAGGAGCTCCTGGAGAGGGTCCAGTGGAAGCCACAAAGGTGATGAGATGTCTGGAGCATCCCTTTGATGAGGAGAAATGGCAAGAGCTGGATGTGGTTAGTCTTGAGAAGAGGGGACTGAGAGGGGATCCCAACAATCATAGGAATCCAAATATCAATAAAAATATCTCATTTGAGAGAGTCTCTCATCGATCCATGTGAACATCTCCAAGGGGTGGTGAGAGGATAGTGTCAGACTGGTCAGTGGTGCCCAGCAACAGGACAAGGATTCCAGAATCCCTCAGGTGGGAAAAGACCTCTAGGACCATCGAATCCAATCTGTGCCTGATCCTCACCTCATCAGCAGCCCAGAGCACTGCCTGCCACATCCAGTCACTCCCCGGAGACCTTTAGGGATGGCGATTCTACCACCTCCCAGGGCAGGGAGAAATCATGGCTGTGGTAGTTTCCCTCAGGGGCAGACATAGACTCCGTCTCAGAAGGTCTTTGAATCAGAAGGCTTTATTAAGAATGGCTCCATGATATCAGAAGGCTGAAGCTTATAGCTTATTACTTATTTCAGAAGGCTCATAGCTTAGCTTCTAGCTTAGCTTATTCTTAGCTTAGTCTAGCTATACAAGTGGAACACTCTTTATAATACTAAATTGATTGGCTGGTAACCCAGACTAGCTCCCTATTACCATTGGTTAAGTGACAGAACCCATATCTCCCAAGTTGTGGGAACAGAACAGAAAAACACCACCTGTGTTCCCAAGAAGGGACACAGCCCACAGATGTTTATAGAATCTGTGCTGGGAAAGTGACAGCTTTCCCTTGAGGAGAAAAACCTTAGCAGGCCTGGAGAAGAAACCTCAGAGACACAGAGTTGTCAGTACCACACATGGCCATAAACCACAACACAAGAAATTCCACCCCAACATGAAGAAGAACTTTCCATGGAGGTGGCAGAGTCCTGGAAGAGCTGCCTGGGAGGGCATGGATTGTCCCTCTCTGGAGACATTCGAAGCCTACCTGGATACCCTCCAGTGTCACCTGCTCCAGGTGTCTGTGCCTTGGCAGGGGATTGGACTGTATGAGCTCCAGGGCCCTTCCAACCCCAATTATTCTGGAATTCTGGGATTCTCAGTCTGATTTTGTCCCTGGATTTGGTCTTTCACTGAGACTCCTTTGACTTCCTGGACAAAGGAGATGTTGCTGTGTTTTGGTGCACCTGGGTTTGAGCGAGGTTTTGCTGAAGTGTCTTCTTTGAACTTGCCAGGACACGCTGGCATGTCTGTTCCTGCTCTTTCCCATATTCCTGCTCCTTCTCTGGTTCTGCCTGGAGTTATGCAGGGCCAGGTCAGGGCAGAGCAAAGCATCTGAACCTTTGAAATTCAATAAGGGCTTTACAATAACATTTGGCTGAGGGTTTTTTCTCCACTTTTTCTTGGTTTTGTTCTCCTTTTGCAATGACTGACTGAAATATCTGCATCAGTGCTGTTGTGCTCCAGCACCCGTCCCCAACCCAGATCTTCTAGATAAAGCCTCCCCAAGAACCCTGCAGACACTTGGGTTGGCTCTGGCTTTTTAAGAAAGCAAAACTTGAATCCTGAGGTTTTGGCTGGCTGCTTCAAATCCTCCCTTCCATGGAAGAAAAGCTTTTGGATTAACCCCAATAAGTTAAGAAATGAATGGTGATTAATTATCTTGTCACTTATGGATAAACCTCCACCCTCCTTCTCTTCCTCCTCTTCCTCCTCCAGTTTTCTCCAATTCTTCAGTTCATTTTGGGACAACAAATTTCAAGATTTTCATTACAATTTAATCAGAATTGCAAAGCTTTTCCCTGGAAGCAATGAAAATACGCCTCCAGTTCATTCTGATGAGGGTTGGAAATATTTTCTATTGGTGGTTCTGGTTTAGAATAAAAAGATAAATAAAAAGAGCAAATACAATCTGGTTTTATTGGACATGTTCCAAATAGAGAGAGGAAGGGAAACATGGAGTCGCATCACTATTATGGAAGTATAAAAAGCTGCAATTTTCTTTTTTAATGGTGCTTTCCAAAAATAAAAAGACGCAGTGGAAGGCTAGAGGGGTAAATTCCACCATAAAAGGGGAAAATAGATTTGGGATGCTGGAGTTCCTTTGGGATCCTGCTCTTGACTGCCTCGTGTCCCACACACTGGGCTGGAATCTGCTGCACTTCCCAGTTTCCCAAAGGTCTTTCTTTTGGCAGAGGAACCCACACAGAGAGGAGATGCTGGAATTCCCCCAGGAGCTGTGGACATGGCCCTTCAGGCAGCTTTTCCAGCATGATTTTCACAGTCTCAGACTTTCCCCACCTGCTGTGACCAAGGCCGTGGGGAAAGACAGCAAGACTTGGACAGCTGGATGATTTGGGAATTTTTGAAGACATTCCAGCAAAACCTTGCATGGGACAGGAAAGAAACCTCATTTAACAGCAAGCACTGATCTTGCTTTTGAAGGACTCATTGTGTCAGACATTATTTAGAATTTAAAAATCCTATAATTTAGAAAACAAGCCCATTTTCATAGGTTTTGGATCAATCACTGGTGACTCCTCTGACAAAAACCACCTCCAAGGTTATGTGTAAAGGCCACTTGGGCAAACTCATTTAAGAAGAGAAAGGACTTGATTTGGGAAAATCAATGAGCTTTTTAATAAGCTCGTAGCACATTGAATTCTCATCTGTGGGTGGAGGGATCCCAGGTTGCTGCTCGAACATTAGCGCTCCAAATCCCTGATCAGGCTCAAGTGCCTGAGCTGACTCAGCAGCAAACTTGGCAATATCTGGAAGAATCGTATCTTTCAAAACTTGGCTGTGAATGGAGGAAAGAGGGATTTTCCATCTCACCAGAGTGACTCAGAATAAAAAACATTTTAAGAGGGACATTACAAGCCACTGCCTGAGATCTTTGAGTAGTCTACAGGGGTATTTCTAGACAGCAGAAAAATAACCCAAACCTCTGATGCAGATGAGCTTCTCTTGTGAAGGAGCAAGTTGGGCTCATTCCAGCAGTGAAGGCAAAGCAGGGTGAGCTAAACACACATTCCCAGCCAATCCCTGGGCTTCTGGGATGAAGAAGCCAGAACTGAGCTAATATTTTCCCTGCTATTTGCTCTGTTTTAGCTGATGGCTGTGGGTGGCCACAATCACAAACTGCTTGACCTTATTAAAACAAATGGAAAAGCAAATCAGTTCCCCATTCAGAACAATCACTTAGGCCCATGTTTTCATTTATGTCCTGTTCCAGAGACTTGGAGCGCTCTGGTGTCTGTGTGTTCCACTACTTTTCTTTCTTGAGATCCAAATGCATGAGAACTACAGAGCAGGAGCAGGGCAGGGGCAGCTGGAAGGGTGGAGGTGGGGGAGAATGGTGGGCAGGAGGAACAGAGGAACCACAGGAGAGTCTAGGCTTGGCTTTACTCAGGCTCTGTGGCATTCTTCAGGCTTTTTATGCTCTTTTTGCTGGAGGAGGTTTTGGAGACGATTTTCACACCTGGGTTGGTGCCTTTTGCACTTCCAGAGCTGAAATTCCCTCTGCTGGTGCTCAGGGCGCTGCTGCCGCCTCCGCCATGGCTGTAGCTGCCAGCAGTGCCCAGACCACTCCCTCCTGCAAATCCACCTCCAAGACCAAGTCCTCCTCCGCTTCCAAAACTGTAGCCTCCTCCTCCTCCTCCTCCATTGCCAGCTCCAAGACCAAAACTGCTCCCGCTGCCTCCTCCAAGGCCAAAACCATTTCCAACACCTCCTCCAAGACCAAAGCTGCTTCCACCACTTCCTGCGAGGCCAAAACCACTTCCGCCACCTCCTCCACTCAGGCTCAGTCCACCAAATCCTCCTCCTAAGCCAGCTCCACCAGAAATGCCAGAGCTGGAGCTGATGACTGCTGCAAGGAAAAGAAACCAAAGGGTTGGACATCTGTTTGGCAGCCACCGAATCATGGGATGAGCTGAGCTAGAAGGGACCATAAAAGTCATCCCATCCCTGCCCCTGCCATGCCCCTTCCACTATCCCACGTTGCTCTGAGCCCCATCCAACCTGGCCTTGAGCACTTCCAGGGAAGGGGCAGCCACAGCTTTCCTGGGGAGTCACCCAGTTGCAGGAAGCAGCATCATCAAGACCTTGACGCACAGGACTTGAACCCAACTTCCAACCCCTGCACAAGCCCCTAATGACAGTGGAGGGGTCTGAAAGTCTTATATGGGGCAAAACTTCCCTTTCCCCATGGTTCCTCCCAGGCCTTGCTCCCAAAGCCAGACTTTGGGATCCAGAACTGTGATACTTACAGTAGCTGATGGGGTTCAGTCCCTCCCCGCTGAGCCTGTTGGGGGATTAGAGAAAATTAGAGCAAAATTACGGAGACAGGTAGACAAACCAATATCAGATGGGAAAAGTGATAGTCACTATTATCCCCACAAGGATTTTGCTCCCACCTGCTCTCCTCGCCCTCCAGCAGCTTCCTGTAGGTCGCGATCTCAATGTCCAGGGCCAGCTTGACGTTCATGAGCTCCTGGTATTCCCGGAGCTGCCGGGCCATGTCAGCCTTGGCTTTCTGCAGGGCATCTTCCAGGTCAATCATCTTTGCCTTGGCGTCCTTGAGGGCCAGCTCTCCACGCTCCTCAGAATCTCCAATGGCCGTCTGCAGGGTGGCACACTGCAAGGGATGGGGGAATTTGGAAAGCTGCTCTTCCCTTTGGGTGAGAGTCACCCAGGGAAGAAACCCATTCTGGCTGGGACGTTCATGGAAAATGTTCCAGCTGAGCTAACACGGCTGGAGTTGAAATGCCAGGCTGACAAGAAGGACTTAATAGTTAAATTTTACAGTGTGAAGCCATTTCCAGGAGGGAATTCAACACTTTCAACGAGGCTGGAAAAGTCCCTGATCAGCAAAGTTGAGCTGTGGTGTTGGGGGACAGCAGAATGGGGCTCTGTTGGCTCCTTTTGCCATTCCTACCTGGTTCCTCGTGTTCTCTATCTCAGAGCGGATCCTCTGGATGAGACGGTTGAGCTCTGAGATTTCACCCTTCGTGTTGCGCAGGTCATCACCGTGTTTCCCAGCCGTGGCCTGCAGCTCCTCAAACTGAGATGAGAAGGAAGATGTAACCTGAACCGTCTGAGGTGTCTGGCTGGACAAGACATGACTCAAACAGTCCCTCTAAAGGACAGCAGGGGTTTCATGTGGCAATGATGGATCAGCTCACCTTGGTTTGATACCAAGCCTCGGCCTCGGCACGGCTCCGGTTGGCGATGTCCTCGTACTGAGCTTTGACCTCGGCAATGATGCTGCTCAGGTCCAGGTCCCGGTTGTTGTCCATGGACAGGATGACAGCGGTGTCAGACACTTGGGCGCTGAGCTGGGCCAGCTCCTGTGGGAAGCACACAGGAGCTGCATTTATCTCTCCCAACCCTCAGAGTGGTGGCAGTCCCCAGCCAAGGACAACAGCAGGACAGGAATCGGGGATTTGTCTGTACCGCCTCGTAGAGGGCTCGAAGGAAGCTGAGTTCATCACTCAGGGTGTCCATCTTGGCCTCCAGCTCCACCTTGTTCATGTAAGCAGCATCCACATCCTGGAAAAGAGCAGCTGTGGGGACACCTGTGGCACCTGGATCCTCTTCTCAGCCAGGAAGAAGTTCCTTGGCACAGGAAAGAAACAGCCAAGCCTGGAGACAAGGCTGCCCCTTTCCCTGCTGCCTGGTAGAGAAGCTGTGCTTGGCACATCCCACTGGAAGAGCACCAAGAGGGCATCTCTTGTCCCGGAAAGTGTTGTGTTTAATTTGGAAGTGGATAAGGAGGGAGGTCCTGGCTCTTTGGCCTTGGTACCTGGGATTCCCAACCACGACTGATCCCCTTTGTCTCTACATGGTCTGTTTTGCACCTGTGTGTGTTGTGGGGCCGGAGTGGGAGGAAATTTTGCTTCCATCCTACAAGCCACTCTATTCCTTTCCCGCAATACCATGATCAAATGGTGCTTTAAAACCCTTCTAAAGGATGAGGATGTAGGTCCATGAGATCTCCCATCCCTCAGGATATTTCCAGTCCATGCAATGGTTGGGGTTGGCTCAGCATTTGCAGCACCTTCTGTCTCACGCACCTTCTTGAGCACCACAAATTCGTTCTCTGCTGCTGTGCGCCGGTTGATTTCCTCTTCATATCTGCAGGGATAAAAGGAAAGAAGTGCTGGATCAGACCTTGGGGAAGCAGAACAGTGTCCAGGTAGGACTGCAAAGTGATCTGGACTGGGGGTGGCATCTCCAAATCAGACTCCTGGGAACTGTCCAGCTCAAATGTGTGAGATTCCCCTTTCTTGAAAGGCTGAAAGGACATCTTTGACTTAACACAGATGGAACAAGGTAGGTAAAGCTGGTTTAGAGGATTTCCCCTGGCAAGAGCCATCACAAGGTGCTGTGTCCTGGCTGAGTCTCCATTTTTTGATGGGAAAAATGTCAATGGACCCTTTTTTGTGCTGTTGAGGAAAATGGGCCCTGCAGGGAGAGATACCTCTGAGCAGGGGGTACTGGAGGTGATTAGTGATATTCTATGTTATGGGTTGGAGCACAAACTGGACACACTTTTTTCCCTTTCCTAGAGAAATTTCCATGAATACTTCAGTCCGGATGTTTGACTTTCAGAAATTGAAATTTTTGATATGAATATAGAATCATGGAATTGTAGAATCACAGAACCATAGAATCATAGAATTATAGAATCACTGAATCCTAGAATTACAGAATTATAGAATCACAGATTCAGCTGAGTTGGAAGGGACCCATGAGGAACCTTGAGTCCAACTCCTGGCCCTGCACAGGACACCTCACTAATCCCACCCATTGTCCAAACACTCTTGGAGCTCTGGTAGCCATGGGACTGTGACCATTCTCTGGGGAGCCTGTCCAGTGCCTGACCACCCTCTGGGTGGAAACTCCTGCTGCTCAATGTTCAGCTGAACCATTCACACCCCATTTCACACTCACTTGTTCTTGAAGTCCTCCACGAGGTCCTGCATGTTCTTCAGCTCCCCATCCATGCGTCCCCGCTCACTGAGCAGGTTGGCCAACTGCCGCCGCAGGTTGTTGATGTAGGCCTCAAACAGTGGGTCCAGGTTGCTCTTGCTGGAATTGTTTTTTTGGCCTTGTTCCTGCAGAAGGGTCCATTTGGTCTCCAGCACCTTGTTCTGCTGCTCCAGGAAGCGAACCTGAGTGTTGGGAAGCAGAGGAGGCTTAGACAGAAGATACCTGTGAGCTGACAGCCAACATTCAATACTGGCAGTGATGCATAGCAGGAGCCAAAGGGATTCCCAAACTAAGAGTTTCCAAACCGGGAATATACTCTGGATTATCCAGGGCTATGTTATCCCAACCTGTAGCTGTGCAAATCCACCTTCAGTGGACAGTTTTCTTCAGAGGCAATTTGATTTAGGAAGCCAATGAGCAATGGTAGGAAAACTTGAGTTCAGCTCTTTCTTCACCAGACAGTGAAGTTCTTCTTTCACAGCTCTGGGGTTTCTTTCTTTGTAAGATATATATCTTTCTTCATTAAAGCCAAGGTCTGAGTACTGACACTAAAAGGCTTAATTGCCTTTCCTTTTGCTCACACACACAATGTATTTATCCAATTAAAAGCCAAGGAAGGACTTGAGTGGTTGAGTCAATTGTGTCAATATAAAAAGGATTTTATCTTGCAGGCAATAAACAACAAAGACCAAGACAACTGCTGTGATTGCCCAGAGAGAGAGAGTTCGGTTGAGCCACTAGACCTGGACCCAAAACTGACTTATTCCATTTCAACTAATCTGTGTTATTTCTTAGGCAAAAAACCTGGATCAAATCCCATGACTACAGTTTTCTTGTCTTGTTTTCTCCCCTGTAAATGTTCAGAAGGACATTATTGTTTGAGGGAGTTAATGAAGACATGCAAGGAGGAAATGAGGGAAGGACTGGAGATCTCTGAAGTCGTACTTTGGTACCTACTAGATCCTCACTCCCCCTCTACCACAGATCCACAGCACTCAACGAAGTCTCACCTTGTCAATGAAAGAAGCAAATTTGTTGTTGAGGGTCTTGATTTGCTCCTTCTCATCTTTCCGCACCTGTTGGATGTTTGGATCTATCTCCAGGTTCAGCGGTGCCAGGAGACTCTGGTTTACAGTCACTTCTTGGATTGTACCCACTCCAGATGGGCCACCAGAAAATCCCGCTGGGTTCCTGCCACCACCCAGCCCTGGAAGGAATCCTCCAGGCCCTCCCAGTCCACCAAAGCCAAACCCTCCGCCACCTCCATGCCCACCACTATAGCCAAGCCCGCCAGCACCTCCACCAAAGCCAAATCCACCACCTCCACCACCAAGCCCCAGCCCAAGCCAACCACCAGCTCCACCACTGCCAAGCCCACAACCACCCACTCCACTGCCACCTCCCTGGCCAGAGCCACCAGCAGCTCCACTTCCAAAAGCAGCTCGGAAGCTGCTTCCAACCCCGACGGAAATCCTCTTGCTACCGCCAAGGTTGTAGAGGCTCCTGCTGCCAAAACCTCCACCACCGCCAGAGCTGCCACTGCCACCTCCTCCAATGAGCCTCCCAAAGCCACCTCCTCCTCCTGATCGTGCCACAGACACAGAGCTAAAGCCAGCCCTGTTGCTGCTTGGAATTATGGCCGAGGCAGCGCTGTAAGGTCGGCCTCCACCTCCTGCCCTCATGCTGAGCGTCCGGTTCATCGCGGCAGCAGAGAAGGGCCCCGCACTCTGCAGAGAGTCCTCCCTTTTCTCAGAGACTCTGCAGCTCTCTGAGAAAAGGGAATACGGTGCTCCTTTTATTCCCCAGGGATCAGGGCTTGGTTGCATGGAAGTCCAGTGATCAATTTAGTGCCTTCATGGTTTTGACGTGCCAGGAGGCAGCTGTCTCCCTGAGACTTGTTAAACCCTGATTGCACCCAAACACGCCTCCTGGGGCTGGATCTGCTCAGCTGGAAGAGTTATCTAACGCCCAGATTTCTGGCAGGGAGAGCTCAGCCTGATGCAAAACCTCTGTCTCCTCACAGAGATGGGTTATTTTATTTTGTATTATTTTGCCTAACCATGGAAGTATCCAAGGCCAGGTTGGGAGGGGCTTGGAGCCACCTGGGTTAATGCAAGGTGTCCCTGGCCAGAAGAGGGGAGAGGGGTGGAATGAGATGGTTTTTGAGAATCCTTCCAACCCAAACCATTCTGGGATTCCACGATTCTCTAATTTCCTTACTGTAGAAGAAAATAATTTTAAAATGCTATAAAGCCAGAAATAATGTCTTGGATTCCCAATTCTACTTAAAAGATGCACATCAACACAGAGATCAGTAGAGAGTCCTCTGGACTAACTCAAGTGAAAGACAGCAAGAACAAAATGGCTAAATCTGAACAAAAATAATTCATGGGGTTTCTTCACCTGAAGGCAGAAGGTGGCTTAATGTTCATGAAACCTGACATCCCTTTTGGGGCTCTAATTTATACAGTTCGCTGTTCCTACTCCCTAGGCAGGGACCATCTCTTTGGGATGACTTGACAAAGAGGTCCTGATCAAGTTTTCCTCTTTCCCCTTTCCAGATGTAAATACCACCTCAAATTTTGCCCATTTATAGTCATTATTTAGCCTATGGCAGGCTTTCTGGGCTTTTCCTCTGGATATTTGCATTTCCAGAGGACAGCTGCATTCCATGCAGAGGCTGTGTTGTGATTTCTCCAGCTAGCTAATGATGTGATTGATGCATTTGCATCTTGCCCTAAAAACCATTTCAAAAAAAGAGGCAGATTTTCTGAAAAATTCTCTGCCCAGCTCTGTGAAACGATGTCATGTGCCCGCTTTAGGACGTAGTAAATCCTGAGTTTCTGGCTCTCTCTAGCTCTGATTTCTTTCAAAGACCTTGAACCTTCCATCCAAAATCCTGTCAAAAGCAGGTTTAACCAGCATGAACAATACTCCCAGAAATTCTCCTTCTTTTACTTCCTGGAGTCCTTGGGAAAAAAATATAAAATTCAACAGGGTGTGGTGACATTTTCTGGCATCTCAGACTTTGTGGAACTGCAGTGTTGAGAGTATTTTATCCCTTGCATATCAGAGCTCAGCTGGTTTTTTGCATGGGGCTGCCCTGGTGGCTCTGCCTGAACTCTGCAGGACTAGAGCTTAAATATATTTACAGGACAGGACTCTACTTGCCCTTCAAAACACATCCCTGTGCTCCAGTGCTACAAAACCATTAAGGAACTAAAATCCCACTGGCATCTCTGGAAAAACACGTGCTACTGAATACAGAAGACCAAGTATCTGATTATCCCTGCAGAAATGCTGC
The DNA here is from genome assembly GCA_013396995.1 of Dicaeum eximium. Lineage (NCBI taxonomy): Eukaryota > Metazoa > Chordata > Aves > Passeriformes > Dicaeidae > Dicaeum > Dicaeum eximium. The sequence continues at coordinate 57,545 of VWZP01010182.1, forward strand.
TAGGCAGGCTCAAAAGGGGGAGTTGGGGCACTGAAAGAGAATTTCCCTTTGCAGTGAGAAATGATTCCCAGATGGTGCGGGTCAGCTTGTTTCTTTTTGGAAAATGTGGGTCTGAACCTGGAATGTCACTTGAAATTCATGAGCATCCATTGCCTTGGTGATTTGCATAAAATTCAAAGCCAGGGTGTGATGGGAAAATGAGATTTTGTCTTCATGGTTCCTTGACCCCAGTAAAGGCAGCTTGTCCTGAAGCTGAAGAACGGGTTCAGATCAGATGTTAGAGCTGAATGAATGTAATGGGATTAAAGGTGGGGCTGCCAAGAAGAAAGAGGGAATTGTCACTTTTCTCCCCTCAGCTCGTTTTCCACAGGGTATGTGAGCGACACAAAAGCCACCTGAAAAACGCTCCCTTTCCTTCCTGGGGTGGTTGGTGGTGTGGAGGAGCCAAAGTTTGTGGCTCCAAACCCAGAGGCAGATGTGGCATTTTCATCTGTCCGTTTGGATCAACTCGGACAGGCTCTGGGTTCAAGCTGAAAGAGGGAAAGTCGAAGTAAAATATATGGAAGAAATTCCTCCCTGTGAGGGTGGGGAGACCCTGCAATGGATTTCCCAGAGAAGCTGTGGCTGCCCCATCCCTTAAAGTGTCCAAGGCCAGGCTGAATGGGGCTTGGAGCAACATGGGATAGTGGAAGGTGTCCCTGCCCATGGCAGGGGTGGAATGAGACGGTTTATAAGATCTCTTCTAACCCAGCCATTTCATGAATCCATAGTTTTAGACTCTATCCATTTACAAAAGGGTCTGTCCAGATTGACACTGTGCAGGATTTGACCTCCATCCACCCCAAACCCACATTCCCAGCTTTTTCCTCTCCAAAATACCCTGATCTACATGAACATCTTCAAGTAGGCAGCAGCAAACCTGGGTTTTGCAATAGTTGGAAGCTGAGGACAGGGATGATTAAAGGTTTTCTTCCAGAAGTGCAAGAGCTGCCAGACTGCTTTTGTCCCCTGGGGAGCTGGCTGGTGTTTGGTGTTCAGGTATTGCTTTGCAGGGAGATGATCAACATAAATTATGAGCTGTTGGGGCACTGGAAGCTTATTGTTTTGGGTGTTTCTGCTTGGTATTTACATACAAATGAGATGGAGCCTGAGTCGTGTTCATGGAGCAGAAAAGATGAAGACGTTTCCAAAAACATGTTTAGCAGAGTAAGTTTTGCTTTCTCACCAAGGGCTGACTCACTTAACTTTCACCACCCCCCAGCCAACTGTGACATTTATTAAAATAGAATTAGTGCTCTGCTCCCAGTTGATCACATCCAATATACCATAAGGAAGCCAGAATGCCCGATGCTGGGAGAGCAGCAGAGGCCGGAACTCATTCCGTGGTGGGTTCATCCCCATCCCACCAGCAAGGACAGACTGAGTCTGGGATGGGGGCTGAGCTCATCCTCCAGCCTTGGAGAGGTCAAGGGAAAGAAGCCATGAGTCAGCAGGGAAGTCTTGGAAGCGGAGTGGGACATGGGGGAATACATAAATTACAGCCCCTGGTTCCTGGTGAGCCTTTCATGGGCACATAAACCTGCCCACACCCTGAGCTGTTCCAGGCTGGACACAGGAATTTCTCCAAGGGCAATGCAGAGCTGGCTCAGGGGCTGTTGACTGTGCCATGGGGGGGCTGTGGGAAGGGAGGAGCTGCATGGCTGGTTTGTTTTCCTGTGATTCCAGCTGTCCATCCAGCTGGGTTAAGTTGTCACCATGGCAAGATCCTCCCAGCCATGTTATAGAGACCCATCAGTGGGTCACTGTCCAGGAGAACTGGGAGCCCTGCAGAAGTCCAGGAGCATTGGGACAACACTCAAGCATCTGGTGGGATTTTTGGGGTGTCCTGTGCAGGCCAGGACTGGGATTTGATGATTCTTGTGTGTCCCTTCCCATCCAGGATATTCCAAGATTCTATGACCCTCACAGGGAAAAAGGAGAGGATGACGTGATTTCTCTTAAATCATAATTTCCTGAAATTGTGAGAGAGGGTCTTCCCTCCCCGGAAGGGATGATGGATGAGCATGTCCAGCCACATCTCCAGACCCTATTCTTTGTGTGAGTTCACATAGGATGGTGGGGGTTGAGGAAGAAGCTTCTGGTGCTGCATTTTGGGAAACCGCACTTTGCTCTTACTTTCTTCTAAAATCAACCCACTCTCATGAGAGAGTTTCACAGGTGTGGTGTGGGATTCATTTCCTGTTACACCCTGAGCTGCTTCTCACTGATTTTCTTTAAACAAGGGCCTGGCTGCCTTTTTGTTCCATGTCCAGAGATCCCAGACACTGTGAGAGATCCCAACCAAACTGCATACCCATGGATGGTTAAATAGCTTCCTTTCCAGACTTCCTTGTGGCCACACTAATCAGTGGATGGAATAAAGGTATGCAAAGGTGCTTCAAGAAGGAGAGCACACAAAAACTTCTTGAAGCTCCAAACTCCACCCTTTGGAGACTCAGGTTTGAGGAAATTTCTATGATTTGTAATATCAGGGAGGGAAATAAAGCCCAGGCAGTGCAGCATGAATTATGCATGGAGTTTATTGAAGGTACAGCTGAAAGTCTGGAGTAAGTGAAGGGTAATAACTCTGTTCACTTACACATGAAAAGCTTTAACTCCGTCTATTGCACACAGGAAAAACAACACATGCGTTTAACTACAGAAATATAAGGTGCTCGTTGGGGTGTAATTAAAATCTGCTCTACCAAACGCAGTGTAGCAACCTGGGCCAATTTGCGTAAGCATTCCCAACCCTCTTGTAAACAGGAAAAATTGGATTTTCTGCTGTCATTAAAGAAGTTAAAGTACAGCTGCAGCTTTGTGTTGGACAATTAAATTGTGGCTTCTCTCTCTGAAGTTGGGATGACCAAATTTTTCATCCTTTTGCAATAGCTGCATTAGGGAAAGAGAGTCTCTCCTGGAAAGGGGTCAAGCGGGGGAGGTTGATTGAAAATCCAAGATGACGTGTGGAGACAGGAATGGTCTCTGAAATGAAAATCTCACCTGGCTGAGGGGGGCAGGGGGGAGTTTCCCTCCATCTCATCAGAGAGAGGGTGGGTTTTGTCAGGCAAAGGGTTTAGGCAGAGCGATGTCCTAGCGCATTGTTGTGTGATCCCTGTGGCTGTCAGAGGGAGGGGGAATACTGTTTTATTGCAGAAATGCTGATCATTATAAAATCTGCCGTGCGGGACCCCGTCGGTCTCTACCGGGTCGTCCTGACCACGCGCACGGCTGTGCTGAACCTGTTCCCGCAGACCCCCGGGGGCCCGGGAAGGAGCACGGGCCCGGGGCCGCACTGCTCCACTCCCGCGCACACCACGTTGCCCAGGTTGCCCAGGTTGCCCATCCCGGCGGCGCACTGGACCCCGTCCACCCCGGTGAGCACTTCCCTCCCCACGCAGCCGACCGCGCTTCTGGCCCCGAATCCTGCCCCGACCTTGGGGACACAATCCACGCTCCGGGTGCTGAACCCGGCGTTGCCGAAGGACGAGACCATGCCCAGCCCCGCGCCGGCCCCTCCGGTCTTGACGGTGCATTTGCCTCCGATTCCAGACAGGGATCGGCACTCCCCGACCGTGCCCCCGCCGCTGACCACGGCTGCGGGAGAAAAACAGGCTCGGTCGCGCCCAGAGCAGCGAAAACCCGGCTTAAAAGGAACGTTACAAGCTTAAAAAGCTTGTAAGGAAATTAAGGGGGGGAATTCATTAACTCACCTACGCTCACAGGGTTGCCGGTGCATATCCTGTCATGGAAAGAAACGTCTCAGAGATGTATTTAGGGACCTATTCCTCAAATTCACAGGCAAATAGAGCCCAGCCACTGCCTCCTTAGAAACCTGACATGTCTTTCGGCTCTTTAGGTGCACGCTGCTGACAGGTGCTTGTTCAAATTGCCCACCAAAGCACTGCAAGGTTGGATCCCTAATTCCATAGTCATACTATTATCCCATCCTCTTTTTGGATGAGAGTGTGAGCCCCTCTGCACCCAATGGGAGGGAAAAGGGACCCTGCTCCCCTCTGCAGCCCTAGGTGCAGCATTTCTTTCTCCTCCTGTTATCTTCTGCTGACCATCCTTACAAGGTGCATCCAGGGCTGCTCCTACCTGCTCTCTTCTCCCTCCAGCAGCGTCCTGTATGTGGCAATCTCAATGTCCAGGGCCAGCTTGACATTGAGCAGCTCCTGGTAGTCCCTGAGCAGACAGGCCATCTTGTCCTTGGCCTGCTGCAGAGCTGTCTGCAGGTCAATCAGCTTCTGCCGGGCATCCTTGAGGGCACAGTCTCCTCGTTGCTCAGCATCACAGATGGCTGTCTGCAGGGCTGAGATCTGGGGACAGCAACAGGAAGACATTTCTACAAAGCTTCAGTAAAGTAAAATAAAGCCCATCCAGTCCCATCTCCTGCCATGGGAAGGGACAACTTCCACTAGCCCAGGCTGCCCCAAACCACATCCAACCTGGCCTTGGACACTTCCAGGCACAATTTCTCTGGGCAAGAGGGCAGCCAAAAGGGTATCTCCACAGCATTGTTCATATGACCCCTTATTTGTCAGTCAGGAAGTGCCAGAAAGCTAAGATTTAGGCTGGATTTGTGGTAGCCAAGCTGTTTGGGATGAAGGGGATAGGATCTGTTGGCTGCAATCTGGTGGGAGCACAGAGCAAACACTTATTCTGGTACCGCCAAACCAACAGACTTTGAATTTGCAAAGTGAGAAATAAATCTGCTTTTTATTTGTGTGTGTGCATGAATAGCAGATGAAAAGTTAAAATAGATCTAATCTGGGGCAGGGGGTTCTTGGCAGCTTCACAGGGTGGGAGCTGGTAGGACAATGCCCTTTAACAGAGGACCTGCACTCCCAGGTGGATCCATCCCTTGGTCCTACCTGTTTCTTCACATTGTCCGATTCACACTGCAGCTTCTGGATCATCCTATTGAGCTCGGCAATCTCACTCTGGTTGTTCCTCAGGTCATCACAGAACTTGCCCCGGCTGCTGTGGAGTTCCTCCAGCTGTTGCACAGGAGGAGGATGATGTCAATGCACCCAAAGCACCCCTTCCCAGGGCTCCCTACCTTCCCAGGAAGATGGAAATCTCTGCAGCTGCACCAAGGTCAGTGTCCCCAGGGCACCACCCAGACATGGCCTCAGCCTGGACAAGGCGAGAGTCTCAGGTGAGTCCTGGAATTGCTGATCTTGGAGGTCTTTTCCAGCCTTAGGGTTCTCTGATTTGCCCTTTGGGAAGTAATGATGCTCCTCAGGGTGCACAAAGGGGGCATCTCTGAACACTGATCTGCTCTGCTTGTACCAAAATGTCTCAAACCACACTTTCAAGGTTGGTTTATGTTTGGGTTTTTTTGGTACGACTTTCTTAAAAAAACTGAAGCTAATACACAGTGTGAGGTGGGTTAAAGTTGCATCATGAGAATGGGAATGGTCTCAGAAATGGTCTCAGAAATGGTCTATCATGGAAATTCATGGAATACTCACCCTGGTTTGGTAGAAAGCCTCCACCTCGGCCTTGCTTTTCTGGGCAATCTCCTCGTAGCAGCACTCCACACTTTTGATGATGCCTTCCATGTCCAGGTCTCGACTGTTGTCCATTTGCACGATGACAGAGGTGTCACACAGCTGACAGTCCAGCTGAGCCCTCTCCTGCAGGACCAGAGTATCAGTTCCATTCCCTCAACCAGCCCCAACCAGGCCAGCAGCAACCCCAGCAAGGAGGGGTCTGGTTGGATAACGTTCTCCCCTGAATTCCCAACATGAGGTTCTCCAGTTGGACAACTCATGTCCAGCAAGATCTGGCAGCTGTGACCTGTTTTGGTGGCACAACATTGGATGGCTGCATGTAGTTTCCTACGGAAGGGCAGGGAATCCTGGTGAAGCAACCCATTTCTGCATTCCTGGCTGTACCAGTGCTTTACTGGATTAGGAATCCTTCAGGTGTGAGTTTTTGGGCGCCGCTGACCCCCGCTGAGGGGGTTTAGCTCAAAAAGGTGTCAACGCAAAGTGTCCCCTGTGTGTTTTGTTAAAAACTTGTGGAATTTTAGACAGAAGTGTTATTTTGATTAATGTAAAAAAAAAAAAAAAAGTGCCAGAAATATTTGGCCAACCCAGGGATGGTTTGGATTAGAATTTGAGAGGTTTTCAAGCAAAAGATCCCTCCCCTTGTGGGCAGCAATGTAGCTACCAAGATCCTATTTGCCTTCCCAAAGTAGGTGTGACAGCGTTGTTATCAAATACACCTAAAAGACATATAGTTTTGGGCTGCAACTCCAGGATTTTCAGAAAAGACACCTTTCCCTGCACTCCTGGTGTAAGGCTCTGGTGGGGAGGGCAGGAGATGATGCCCCACCCCAGGGAGTAGGTTGGGCCAGGAGCTCTTACCTCGGCATAGATGCACTTCAGGAACTCCAGTTGCTGCCGCAGGAGACCCACCCTCACCTCCAGCTCCTCCTTGGTCAGGTAGAGACAATCCACATCCTGCAGAGATACCAGGAATTTGGTGAAAAGAGGTGAAGGAATGACTGTGGCAAATCCCAGGTTTTCTTTAGATTAGGAGAAAATCCCACTATTTCCAGCCCTTAGCACTATGTGGGTTTAGGCTTCATGTGCTGAAAACCTCAGAGAGGCACTCCAGATTCCTTGCGTTGCCTCATTTTTGGGGCATCACCCTGTGCCATGGTGCCAGGACCCCTGACTTCTCCCACTGACCCCACGCCCAGGGTTTGCCCACCCTTATCTGGATCTGACTCACCTTCTTGAGCACCACAAACTCATTCTCTGCTGCTGTGCGCTTGTTGATCTCATCTTCATACCTGCAGGAAAGCAGAGCAGGGGGATGCTGAACCCTGGGGTCCCATCTCCATCACCCAACCATCCAGTGCACACCATGGGAAGCGATATTTCACTTTGCGCCTCATTTTTTATCATTATTTTTGCTTTGTTGCTGTTTCTTACGCCTCATTGGGCTTTACTCAGCAATTTTACCCATGCCAGTGGTTTGGGTGGCTGGTGTCAGAGGACAGAAAATCCAGCCAAATCACCAGAAATGCAGAGCTGGAGGTTTGGATTGCTGCTTCCAGCCCTTCTGCTTTGTGAGATGTTTTTCCAGAGAATCCAGGACTGTGCTCAGAGTGTTTATGGGGAGACTGGCCAAAATGCCTCAGGGGAAGATCAGGAGTTTGAGCAACCTGTGAAACTCCAGGGTGCAATGAGGAGCACAGTCAGGGCACAATGAATCAGTAATTGGGACCTGCAAGAACTTTCACAAGATGCTGATTCTGTGAGTTGGACTGGCTTGGTGGTGGCTCAGCAAGAAAAAACACCTGAGATTATGAACTCTGGGGAAAGTTGATCCAGTGACCTGGTTTGTGGCTTAGCAGAGCACACAGGGAGATATTAAGGGGTATCTACAGCTTAGATTAAAGAAAAACAATTCCCACATTCCCTCTGGGAAGAGAGAATGAATCCCAACGTGATATGGGTAAAGAGTGGGGTGAGTAAATTGGCTGAGGGTTTTTTTTGTTTTGTGGGAATGGATGGCACTGGGGAAAACACAGGCACAGGTGGTGGGGGAGATGTGATAGAGCAAATCATGGGGGTGTGCAGGAGGCAGACGAAAAGTGGTTTCCTATCCTGCTCCTTAAGGAAACTGGGCTTGAAAATGTCTCCCAGTCCATCAGTAGCATCCCCAGTGCAGCCCTGGGTGCCCAGGGCAGGAAATTCGCCTAGTACTGCAGTGACTTCCCTGTGCCCCAGTTTGTTGATCCATCCAGTGCAATTTCCTTAGATTCACACTCAGGAGCAGCACCCAAGCCAGCAACATCTGGGTCTACAGCTTCCCTGCGTTGACTTACTTGCACTTGAACTCCTGAACCAGGTCCCGCAGGCATCGCTCCTCATTCTCCAGCCGCTCACGCTCCCCCATCACACACTCCAGCTGCTTTCTCAAGTTGCAGATGAAGTTCTCAAACACAGGCTCCAAGTTTCTCCGGGATGCTGGGAGCACATACTGCTGCAGCAGCTCCCACTTGGTGGTCAGCACCTTGTTCTGCTGCTCCAGCAGCCGCACCTGGGCAGGGGAGAGATGGGAGAGTTAGGCTCTCCTGTCCCAGGGTTTTTGTACTTCCCAAAGGGAAAAGTGAAAATCAAATCAGAATTGCAAATGGTCGGCTGCTGCTGTCTCAGGGGGTTGAGTGGTACCAGCATCTTCTTTGAGCTGAACTGGTCCCACCCAGGACTCAAATCTCAGGCTGAGCAACATCAGTGCCTTCACTCTGTTTTAAGGCCAAGCCTGGGTTCAGCCAATGCTGGCTCAGCCAGACATCTCTGCTCCTCCCCTAGAACTGGATCCTCAGCCTCCCTATGGGCCCAGGGCAGTAACAAGTCTTTCTCAGCACTAAAAGCTCCATCCAGGACGTCATTTGGATGTATCTGATTTAAACTCCAATCATGGGTACTTATCATGCCTTTCCTTCGAGATTAAAGGACTCTCTAAGAGCTTGATGGGTCATGAATAAGTCATTTTACAAATGGGAAGAAGCAGGAGTTGCTGCTCCTGGGTGGATTCAGTTTTTCTAGTTGCAGAACAACTCTCCAGGAAAATCAAGATCAGACCAGACAGAGCAGATTTTCTTTGCTGTTTGAAAAACTTTTTCCCATAACAGCTCTCTAAATAGCCATGAAAACCCTTAAATGTAGCCAAGAAAACAATGATAAATCACATCTTTTTAGGAAATCACCAACCACCATTTCATTCACAGGATGGAGGGACAGAGAAATTAAAATAGTACCTCCCATTTTAGTTAAATTCATCCTTCCACATCACCTTCATGAAACACAAACTATTTTAAGAATGCAGAAGTCCTTTGGAGTTTATACCTTTGTGAGAGCAACTTTAGATTTTACACTTGAAATAAAATTTCCTATCCTTCTGTGTCTTCATCTCATCACTCACAGGTTTGGGTTTACTATATCCCTGAAGCTGGTCCTGACTGAACTCTTTAGCAGGTTGGTGACCATCCAAAGGTACAACACTGGTGGTGTTGCCTTGGTGCAAGGCTTAAATCCAGAGGGTCTCCAGGCCAGGACCACCATGGTTCATCAGAAATGTTTAAATACCAGGGCAGCAGGAGAAATAGCTCCACATGTTGTCTCTGAGGACATGCACTCTTTGGAGCCAAGGGACACGGGGCAGGGAAAGTGGGGTCTCACCTTGTCGATGAAACAGGCAAACTGGTTGTTGAGGTTCTTGATCTGCTCCTTCTCGTGGGTCCGCACTTGGCACTCCTCAGGGTCCACGCCCACGCACAGGGGCTTGAGGAGCTCTGGGTGGATGCTGACGCCACGAATCCCCTCGGACCTCCCTCCACCGAGGCCAATGCCGATGCCACCACCGTAGCCCCCCATGGCCACGCCATCCCCCAGGCCTCTGTAGCTGCCCAGGCCCCCGAAGCTGGCACAGTTCCCAAAGCCCACGATGGTGCCAAAGCGGCCGCCGCCGTAAGCGACACCGCAGCGCCCGACACCGGCACCGCCATAGACACCGCTGCGGCAGCTCCCACCGAAGGAAATCCTTTGCCCTCTGCCCAGGTCACAGACACTGCGGCTGCTGAAGCCACCGATCCCACACCTCCGTCCCACGGGCTGGCAGACAGAGGCCGAGCTGCTGTTGGCCCTGCCCAGGCCGCAGACTGCGGATGCCGAGGAAAAGCCTCGTCTTCCCAGGATGGAGCCAGAGGTGTAGCACTGTCGGCTCATGGTGGCTGGGGTGGGCAGGCAGTGACGACGACACAGAGGAGCAAGAGAGGAGCAGGGACTGGAAGAAGGAGATCTCCTTTAGCTCGTCTGAGGCAGAGCCCTTCTCCTTATATACATTTCAGGAGGTGCCTCAGATGCAAAAATTTAATTTATCCACTGGGTTTGGTCTGCCTGGCAGCAAGAAATGGCTTCCAACATTTTAAACCCACAGCAAACACTTCTATCTCATATGAAATAATGTGGAAATTAAAATAAACTGCTTTGCTTGCAAGCTTCAGTTTCAGGACTTATATTTTACTTAATTAATCTGCTTCCTTATTGTGTAATTATAGTTTAGCAAAATAATTCAAGGGGTTTTTATTCATGGCTTGTTTACGGTTTGGTTTCACCACAGCGTTTAATTACGTTTCAGGACCTCCTGCAAAATGTCGTAGGGATGCCACTGCTTTTGGGTCCATGGCCAGCTCGGGGCGGGCTCTTGAGCAATGACTGCTGGTGACAGTGAGAGGGAAGGAGGATCCATCCCGGCTCAGCACTGACGTTGTTGGGAGCGTTCTCGTAAGCATTTATTCCTTCCTCTTGTGGGGATGGCTGTGGCTTTTGGGGAGAATTCAGGTGCTGACCAGCAGGATGGAGTTGGTGGTTTCCATATTGATGGAGCAGGAACCGCGTGAGGTGGTGCCGAGGATGAGTTTGGTCATGGGGAGGATGCTCTGGGAAACTGGGGGGTCACAGAATCATGGAGTCATGGAATGATTTAGCTTGGAAGGGACCTTAAAGCTCATCTCATTCCACCCTCTGCCATGAACAGGGACACCTTCCACTATCCCAGCTTATTCCAAGCCTCATCTAACCTGGCCTTGGTCACTTCCAGAGAAGGGGCAGCCACAGCTTCTCTGGGCAACCTGTACCAGGCCCCAAGGGGGCTTCCACTGGCAGGGAAGAATACCTGAAATAGAATATCTGAAATAGAATACCTGAAGAATACCTGCCCCTTAGAATACCTGAAATTGAAAATAAGGCATTTCTGGGAAATGACAGTGATTTATTACTGAGTTATGTGCCCAGGGAAGTTGCTAAATTTCAAACATGGGCATGATAGGACTGGGGCACACACCAGATTCACGTGAACAGGAGAAGTAGCAAAGAAGGGAGATGTTACAAGCAGGTTGAGAAATGTCAGCTGGAGTGAAGGTTTTGCCTGGTTATCCCTCGACACAGCTTTTTGACATTAAATCCCTCCACTATTATCTGGTAATTAGAAGGCATTGTCCCATCTTAACTAAAATTCTTAAAAAGGTTTTTTAATTTGCTTGGAAACAAATAAAGCTCCTTTTTTACCTTAAAAAAGGGGTCTAATCACATAAACAAAAGGGATTGCAGAGCTTGCCCTGAGAAATCTTTACATCTTTGCTGGGGCAAAATTAACTGGTTCTGGGAGGACTCAATGCTAACGTCAATGTGAAATGCAGTGTCTTGAATTAAAAGTCAGGAAAAAGAATCAGGATATTTAGAATATTTGTGGAGTATTTCGTGGAAGGATCTTTGCTTTTTTAAAAACAGATCTCATAAGAGGTTGAAATGAAAAAAATACTATATTTAATTATAATCATGTAGTATTGCCATTAGAGCTATGTTGGTCAGAGTATACAGAGATGCATATCTTGCAATGAGATGTACTTTCATAGAATCATGGAATCATGGAGTGGTTTGGGTTGGAAGGAACCATAAAACTCATCTCATTCCAACCCCCTGTTGTGGCCAGAAACACATTTCACTATCACAGATTACTCTCATTTGCAGATAGTTGGAGAAACCAAATGAGCTTTTGGGCACCACATCCTTCATGTCACTTTGAGGTACCCCAGGCACTGGGACCTCTTGCATGCAAGTGAAAAGAGAAGAAATATTTTGGAAATGAGTTTTATTTTGAGCCAAAAGCATTGATGCAACCCCTGGAGGATATTCTGGGTGTGTGGTCTGAAGCTAAACATGGAGCACTGCCTGGGGACAGGGCGTTCACGGATAGAACAAAGCATCCCTGAGCCCTTAGGGAGGTCCAGACATGACCTCCATGAACTTTTTTAGGTTGGCACAACCATGGGCAAGCCGAAAATGGAGAAGCCAAGCTCTAGTCCTACTTTCTGTGTGGCTCAGCCCTGCGCAGCTGCGGGACCGGGAGCAGCCGCTGCTCCGAGCTCCCAGCAGAACCACAGAGAGACTGCATCTCCTCTTCATGACAAGAAAGACATGACCCTTTTCCCCTGAGGACAACAACTTTCCAGTTTTTCCAGCTGTCAGAAATCTGCATCTGGCTGGGGTCAGGTCTCAGTTATCCCCCATATCTCTGCTCAGCCACTGTGGAGTGCCTTGTACCACATGGGTGACACACATTTCAGGGCTGTAGACCCTCCAAACCCCTGGTTTTGTTGGAAAACAGGGAAAATGCTGCTCATAGGACAATCACCCTCCACCAACTGCAAGCCCTGAGATCCCTTCTTGTGTACGAAAAGTTGTCAAGCTGTTCCTCCACAACAAACCTGATCTTCAACCTCTGGCTCCCTAAGAAGTAGCTTTGCCAGGTGCCCAGCCGAGCACATCAGAGGAAGTCCAGGGCAGCATCTGTGGTTAGCAGCTGCTGAGCTTTCACAAAGCTGGTTTGGAGTCACATGATGAAGGTTCCACCAGCTTCAAAGCAGGAAGGACTCTGATGGGATTTGGGCTTCCCAAGAGAAGGGTTGCAATGGCCTTCATGCACAGGTCATCTTCCTTGAGATCTTTTCATGTGTCCACACTTTGTGCTGGCTGGTTGTGGGTCAGATGGCATTGGCAGAGAGGGACAACCTTCCTCTTTCCAAGGAGGATATGAAACCACTTCTGTCAGGGATTCATCTTTGGTTTAAACCTACAGTTTCCACCCAGGTGTACAGGGGAAACCCCTGAGCTGCTTGGCCCTAAACATTCCTTGAGCTGTGGTGGCTTTCATGAGACTTTAAAACCTTTGAGATTTACATGTGCCCAGATAAATTCATTCTGCTTAAGCACCTACTAAACTGGGACCTGCTAAGCCACCCGGGCAGACAGGGAGAGCCTGGGGGCGTTTCCAACATATTGTTGGGATTTTCGCTGAAAAAACCATCCAGCAGCCTCCTAAGTCTGGTTTGTCCCAGTGAGAAAAGCACTTTTTAAGACCCTCTCCTCGAAAAACAGGGCTGTCAGGGCCTGGTGCTAGTGGTGTGCTCCCTCCCTCCCTGCAGGCTGAGCAGTTTTTGTGGCTCCTTGTGTAAGGGACACAAAGTCACCATTAAAAGGGTTAATGAGGCTCTCCCAGGACACCTCTCACTGGTTTTGCTGGTCCTGCTCTCCAAAGGTGGCTGTTCCCCATCTCTTAAATGCAGCTTGATTCGGCCCCCACATCAAAGCAGACAGGGATTAGTTGGGACTGGGGTAGAGATGATGGTCTGAAACTGGGAACCAGTAACCTTGCTCCACAGCCGCTCCTCACCCTCAGCCTGGATTGTCCCCATCCATTTATGCTGCTCTGGGGCAAAGAGATGGAAAATAATTCCTGAGGTTCGTTCCAGGATGTTCCATGATTCCTGCACATATGTACTGCTTGCATTTGAGGTGTTTCCAGGTATGACCTTCCCAAAACTTCACCCTTCCTCTCCTGGACTGTGGGTGACCCGTGTGGTCCCATCACCAGTGTTGGGGTGTTGTCACAGTCTGCTCAGAGAATGAAATGAGCTAATAGGATCCACCTGTGTGCCCTGGCAGCCAGGAGGGACAACACCTCCTGGGGGCACCAGGCCAGGGAGGAGGATTGTCCTGGTTTGCTCTGGGCTGAGGCAGCCTCACCTTCATTCAGGGGGCAGATTTGGGTGCCACAATATAAGGAAGACCTAAAGATGTTGGAGAGGGTCCAAAGGAGGGACATGGGGACGGGGAAGGGACTGGAGGGGCCACACAAAGTTAGCCTGGAAGAGACTGAGGTAAGACTCGTCAGGGGCTGCATCTTCATCTCAAGAGGCAGCTCCAATCTCTGCTCTCTGTGAGCAGGGACAGGACCCAGAGAACAGCTGGAGCTGTGTCAGGAGGGTTAGGTTGGATACTGGGAAAAGGTTCTGCCTTCAGAGGGTGGTCAGGCACTGAACAAGTTCCCTAGGAGATGGTCATGGGCCCAAGGCCGCCAGAGCTCCAGGAGCCTTTGGACAGAGCTCTCAGGCACATGACTTTTGGAATTTTTGACATGTCTTATACAGGGTCAGGAGCTGGACTGATGATTTGCTTGTGTCCTTTCCAACTCTGGATATTCCATGGTTCTATAAAATGTCCCTCCTCAAGGTGATGTCTCACACGAGGAGCACATGGAGCCACCTTTTGCAAGAAACAAAGAGGTTTTGTACCAACCACAAGTGTCCACCCCTTCCTTTGTAGCATGCCTCCTTTCCACAGGAATTTGTGAGGCATTTTGGCATCATTCAGACAACTTTGTGCCAGTGCTTTGGGCTGAGGGACCACAAGGACTCTAAGTGATGGGGTGGGATCAGAGTGGTGGTGTCAGGATGAAAGCAGAGCAGCCAGGAAGGAGCACTGGAGGGAGTCACCCTGTCGAGAAAGAGCCCCCAAGGGCACAAGGAATCCACTGGAAGAGTTTTTTGGGGAAAGGTTGGCAAAAAATCTCCCGTGGGGAGCGCAGCAGAACTGGAGGTGGGAAGTAGGGCTGTGCTGTTTCACAGGATAGTTGTCTCATCTATTCTATGGTACAGATGGTTTTAAACAGAAAACATGCTCCTTCATGCACAGAGCCAGCTGGGGACTCCTGAGATGCCTTCCAGCAGCGGAATGAAAGGGGAAAGTGTGGGAGGAGGGAAATTCAGCCTCAGAATTTCAACTAGTTCCCATTGATATGTCTAGAAATCTGTCTGTGTGTCACACCAGTATCTGCAGTACCACAGGGAGGAGCTGCTCAGTGAGCTGCTTGATGTAACAGTTAATTTTGCAAACTTTTGTTTTAGAGTTTAAAGCAAAAGTGAAATGGAGATGATGCACAAACATTTCATGCTGTTTGCTGGCAGCAGAGCAGAGAACGCTGAGATTTTATCAGCAAAACAATCTCTGTGCTGAATTTAAAAGTGAAGAAGGACAAGGAGAGACATTGGTTAGAGAACAAAGCCTCTCACAGGCCTTGTAAAAAGAACTCCGCAGGTGAGATCACCAATAAATAAAAACACTTCCAGTGTGGGAATCCTTTACCTTTTAGGCATTTGAATTTTTACCTAAATTCAGATGCCTAAAAGCCAGGCACCAAGTTGAAGAGAGAGACTATGAATAGCCAATAAGACCGCTTGGGATTATCAAGGAAAAGATTGTTCTAAAGCCACCATTGCAGGAGAATATGGAGACAGGAGTCAGCAGGGCCCGGGGAGGGTGATGAGAGCAGAAGTTCTTATCTGTCCACAGCTGCCTCGGCAAAATAAAGGGACAAATTCGAAGCAGGAAAAATAACAATGGTGTGGTGAGCACCTATTCATTAAACTTCCCAGATGAACACTCAGATTAAAGAGATGACAGAAAGCTGAGCTTCTGGAGGACGTACCTATTACCTTAATGAATGGTTGGAGTCACTTTTGTGATTCATTTTGTCACCAACATGCAGAAAACCTTGGTGTGTCACCCCCATGGTGGCAGCTCAGTGTGTGTGCTGTGTGATGGTTTCTCCACTGAAATAAGTATAGATAAAGGCAGGATTTGTCCTGGAGGAGTTGGCAACCATCTCTATTGCAGCCCTAATACTCAGGAACACCTGCTCCAACATTCCCTAAAGCCCCAGTGCCCTGGAGCAGCCAGATGGAACATTGGGCTACACACTCTATTTCCCTGGCTCAGCAAAGCCGGCAGGGTTGGAATCTCCATTTCCAGAGATTAACATCCTGAATTGCCACAAAACCACACATTCCTGGAGATGAAGCAAAGCAACAGTCACGGCACCTCTGGAGTGATGATCCCTCCCCACACTGAGCAAGGTCATGGAATCATAGAACCACGAGATGGTTTGGGCTGGAAGAGACCTTAAAGCTCATCTTGTTCTGCCCCCTGCCATGGGCAGGGACACATACCACTATCCCAGGTTCCTCCAAGCCTCATCTAGCCTGGCCTTGGACACTTCCAGGGAAGGGGTAGCCACCACTTCCATTGGAGGTGCAAAGTCACACTTTGATTTTGTTGTTGTTTCTGATGGGGATTCCTTTACTGCTTGACCTAAATCTCCTGTTTGGGGAAACTCTTCCTTTCATGGCCAGAGATGTGCCTGTACTAGCTTTGAAATCCAGCGGGGCCCCTCTCAACATCTGCTGGCACCAGGCTTGGGAGCCTGGGCTGCAAGAAAACCTAGCACTGAGAGACTGGAAAAGAAAGCCAAGAAACAGCACAGAGAAATGGGAATGGAAAATCCTCCCGTGAGTCCTGTCCTGGGCTGAGACCCCAGCATGGGCAGCAGGCAAGGGGGGCGGTTCTGCCACTGTGCCCTGCTCAGGTGATACCCCAGCTGCAGAGCTACCCCAGCCCTGGGGTGCAGCACAGGCAGGATGTGGAGCTGCTGGAGAGAGTCCAGGGGAGGCCATGGAGATGATTAAAGGGATGGAGCAGCTGCTGTGAGGACAGGCTGAGAGAATTTGGATTGTTCAGCCTGGAGAAGAGAAGGCTCTGGGGTGACCTAATTGTGGCCTTCCAATGCCTGAAGGAGACAATAAGGAATATATAGAGAGACTATTTCTAAGGGCTCAAGTGCCACGAAAAGGGGAAATGGCTTCCCACTGAAAGAAAGTGGGAGATTAGGTATCAGGAAAAAATTCTTCCCTGCGAGGATGGGGAGGTCCTGGCACATGTTGCCCAGAGCAGCTGTGTCTGCCCCATCCCTGGAAGTGTCCAGGGCCAGGTTGGACAAAGCTTGGAGCAGCCTGGGATTGTGGAAGGTGTCCCTGCCCATGGCGGAGGTGGCAGTGGATGCATGTGTGGGTCAGACTGGAGAAGAGAAGGGTCCAGGGAGACCTTGGAGCCCCTTCCAGTGCCTAAAGGGGCTTCAAGAGAGCAGGAGAGGGACTTTGGTCAAGGGCCTGGAGTGCCAGGACAAGGGGAAGTGGCTTCCCACTGGCATAGGGCAAGGTTTGGGAAGAAATTCCTCCCTGTGAGGGTCCAAGGCCAGGTTGGACGGAGCTTGGAGCAGCCTGGGCTAGTGGAAGGTGTCCCTGCCCATGGCAGGGGTGGCATTAGATGATTTTCCAGGTTCCTTCCAACCCAAACCATTCCATGAATCTCTATTTCCTGACAACAGGACTCTCTGGCCATGCTTTGTTGGAGGATCAAAGAAAGCACTTTAGATAAACCTACACTTTTCTGGGCAAACTGTGCTGAGTGGGATCTTAAAAATTCACATTTTCATTTCCAGCTCAGCACCTGGGTGATCCCAAGTGATTCAGGCTCCCTCTTCCCCTTCAGCTTTGCAGGATAGACACTCTGGGGACATTCACTGAGGGAACTCCAGGGCAATTTCTCAGAGCAACAAACACACACCAATGTTTGGCCTTGTTATTCCCTTTGTTCTTGTTATTATGTGGTTGAATTTTCTCCCTTAATATCTCATGGGGAAATCCACCTGCTGGGCACTGCATGTGATCCCAGGGAGTGTGAAGCACCTGCGTCTCTTGTTCCCCATGCAGAATGGTTTGCATGCGGAAATCTCAATGATCCAATGCCAGCTTGGTGTTCAAGGCATCCCAATAATTGTACCCCTGGTATCCCAAGCTCCTCCTTGGCTTCACCTGGAAATAATTTAATGATTTTTTTCCTCCTGGGCATTTTTGCAATCCTGTCTGCAGCCAAGCTGCTCCCAAAGCACAGATGGGAGGCTTTACTTTCCCTTTAATTACTGAGCACAACAACTGTGACTTCCTCAGCCTCATTTCATTAAGGGCTGACAAACACACTAGGCTGTCCCCAAAACGTCACTGGCCCTTTGAGCAACTCCTTTCAAGTCACTCCAAGAGTTCATGATAAAGGGGACTAGTTGCTTCTGGGATTGCTACTGGATGTGGCATAAGTGCCAGTCATCCTGTGGGGTTTACCACCTCCTTCCCACCCAAACCCTCATCACTGTCACACACACAGCTCTGCAGGGCACCTGTTGTCCTTCACTCTGAATCCAGAGGTCTTGGATGCAGGGTTCACTCCTTTACTCTGAATCCTCATTCTTTGACCCCAAAACTGAACAAGAACCTTGAAATCCGAAAGGTGTTTATCCTTTCCCTTCTTTCCCCTTACTTTATTTACACAGTAACTGCCAATTTAATTTTTGTTGTACAAAATGGCCCATCTCAAGGCAGCTGGCAGAGGTGCTGTTTAATTCCTTATCCCAGGTCAACCTCTGGGCTCCTCCAGATCTGGAAGTGCTTTTGTGCAATAATATTCAGTAGCTGACTCCTCCTTCCTTTATGGTTCAAAGCCTTGAAGCCTGCTCCAGGCTGTGCCCTGTGATTTCTGACAGGGCCTGTATCCCAAAAATTGTCCATTTTCACAGCGATGGAGGTGTCAGAAACCTTGTGCCTAAAGGCTGTAGAAAAGCTGTCCAGAGTGAATCCCCCTCATTTGCATCACTTCTGGGGAAATGCAGAACTAATTATCTAATGGGAGTCTCCATCCTGCAGCTACAGCCCAGATTGGGGTGAGTCAACATGGACGAGAACACCAAAGCCTCCTTTAATCCTGGAAATGAATAAATCTGCCTGCTGAGCTGGGCCATGGCCAGCGTGCACTGGGTGGAGACAGAGGATTCCCCACCTGAACCCTGAAAAATATTGGTGGTATTTTCTTCCCATGTAGAACCAGCCCATAAACCCTGGTGAGTAACACAGCCCAGCTCCGTCACCACCAAACTAGGCTGTGCTGAACACAAGGGTGTTTCAAGGAAAAAAGCAAATCCAACCTGCATTTCCTTATACACAGAAAGGGAGGGGTTTCTGCTCTTCAAACACATCTCAGCAATCCCAGCTCCTGCCTCCCCCAGCCCAACCTGCCCCATGGCGCTCTTGCGGCACAGTCCAGCTCCCAGAGCCTTGAAGGACCAATGACCCTGGTACACTGACGTGGCTGCCTCTCTAAAACCACCAGCTGGGATAGCTCCAAGCTCCCGAGGTAGCCGTCGTGTGAGGCCGCACCCTTCAGAGCTCGCTCCCTTGGAGCGGCAGGGGTAGTGGGCCTGGCCGCCAACCCTCGCGGGAATGACAGCACTGTGGTAAGGCGTCGAGGACTAGAGGCCAAAGAAGGCAGAAGGATGGATGACTTTGAGGTAGCAGCAACGAGGATGATGTTTATTCTGGTTGAGGGGTCTTCAAAGTGGTGAGGAACAAAGGGCGACAGGGGTTGATAAAGGGGGGTGGCCACCAGAGGAGGGGGGTGGCCACCAGAGGAGGGGAATGCAACAACCAATCATAGGAACCCTGGGGAGGAGATAGTGGAGGGGATACAAATCATATCTTCCAATGGGGAATAGGAGAGGAGGAAGCTTGGATACAGCAGCTAATGAGGCATCAAGAATAGCATAAATGACAGGGAACATTCCAGAACATAGGCATGGGTTTGGAGAGGATTGACAACTCCGAAGGGTAGGGTTTGGGGGATTGACAGGGAAGGTTCTAGAGAAAGGGGCAGGGTTTACATGAATGACAGGGAAGGGAAGGAGGGCAAACACCTCATATGGGAGAGCTTTGGGGAGGATACTTTTTAGGGAAAAACCTTTGGAAGATACAACATAGGGGTGAACAGGAATAAACCATTTAAGATTGAAACAATTAAATAACAAATAAATAACAATTAAAACATACACCACAACAGTCACGCTTGGCTGCTTTGCATGGCTGGTTGGGGCTTGGGTTCCTCTGTTAGGGCTGGGGGTTTCAGGATCTGTCCGACCCAAGACCACTGTAATTATCCCAGAGAGAGGGGTCGCTTGTCCAGGTGCCTCAGGCAGTCTCCCAGCCGCAGGCTTATCTTAGCAAGCGGTTCAGCTCTATAGTGATATCAGCTCTTTGGTGATTTCAGCTCTTTGGTGATTTCAGCTCTTTGCTTGCTAAGAGCCTCGGCAGACGCAGGGAGGAGAGAGGAGAAGAGATGTGTGATGTTCCGCAGATATGCCTTTATTGCGAAGGGGTCTCTGCAAAGGGTCAGTGACAGCTCCTCTGCTGTACTGGGCAGAAGTAGGGGTTTATATAGGGTATGAGGGTTTTGGCAAACAGTCCAATGGTAAGGGTCGAGGCAAATGTGACCTATGGTCTTACAGAGGGATAACGGGGATCTGAAGGCAGAAGAGGGGTTCCTTTGGTCCAGTCATCATGACTAGGCATTTCTTTATCTTAGGCAACTGACTGCCAGGGAGGCCTCACAGGCCCCGTAGCTGCTACAATTCTACTTTCTGTATTTAGTAAAAAGGCGTTCCCAATAGTTCTTTTAAAGCAATGAAAAAGGCATGAGAACATAGCTAATACAATGAGAATTACCATGAAAATCCACAAAATTCCCTTAACCAAAGATGCAACTCATCCTGTTAATACCCATTGACCGAAAACATCATTGATCCAGTCTGGGTTGTTTTCTACTTTTAAGTCCTTCACAAGTTCCTTCAGTTTCTGGATATTTGTGTGGATGGACTCTGAGCGTGAAGAGAGATTGAAGCGACATCCCTTCAAAGTCTTGGCATCCGTGTCCATGGGCAAGCAGTAGGAAGTCAATCGCTGCTCAATTTTGAAGTGATGCATGTCTCGTGGTTTCTTCATCCTTTAAAAGGTTGCTCAGGGCAGCAGATGTAGCGCTGGCTTGTTTACTGAGCCAGCACCCAGCACCCTAGGTGATTTATTTCATCAAGGGCTTTAGGTACCCGTGGTAGGAATAGGGAAACAGCAATTTTTTGTTTTTGTTTTTTTCAATCATATAATTTGGGATCGCCATTTTCATCATTGGACTAGGATGGGGCTTCTGATAGGGAATATAAGCAAAATTTGTTATCTTTATGGTGGGACGGGAGGGTTAGGGTTTTCTCCCTTGTTCCTTTCCTTCGTTCCTTCCTCCCTACTCTATTTTTTTTTCTTTTTTCTATAAGCTAAGGATAAGGGAGTAGGTATAAGATTAGGGGTTTTTAGTAAGAGTTGAGAAAAGGGAATAATAGGGGTAAAAAGGGGTAATAACATGTAATTCAGAGAACAATTTGTGTTCAGGCTGTATCTGGCTTATGGCTTGACTGATGCAGCAGAATGTTGTTCAGCTTTCTGTTTTGTCTACTGTTGTGTGACGGGATGGTCTTTTCTTCAGTATATGGGCATTTGTCAATGCCTTCATCTCCAGGCAGAACTGGTCTGGTTTTGAGGAGGTCTTATATTTGACTCAGGGGAATTCTTGTCTGTGTTTGTGGGAGTATTGTTTGCAGTGCCTAGGTATGGTTTTATGTTTTTTCCTGGGTACCATCTTGGTCTAGATGGTAACAGCACACACGCGTAACCCTTTCCCCAAGTAATCAACTGGAAAGGCCCAGAAATTTTATGTGTTTCTGGGTCCTTCACTAGCACTGTTGGTTTCTCAGTGAGTTTCTCTTGGGTGGTATTTGCGAAGTGGCGAAGTATTGGGGGATCAGGCTCCAACGTTGTACAATTTAGGAAGCTGGTGACGTAGAGAGCGTTGCAAAGTCTTTCAACCGGAGATATGATTTTTGTTTCTCTTTGCTGCTGATTGAGGACTCTTTTGAGTGTTTGATGTGTCCTCTCCACAATGGATTGTTTTGTGGGATTTGCAGGTACGCCTTTCTTGTGTTCTATTCCCCACTCACTGAAGAACTCTTTTAACTTACGAGAGATATAGGCAGGTCCATTATCTGTTTTGATTTGTTTTGGTACTCCTAGGGTAGAAAAGGCAAGGAGGAAGTGCTTAATGGTATGCTGTGTAGTCTCTCCTTGATGACCTGATGCGAATATTGCTCCAGAAAACGTATCAACCGATATGTGCACATATTTTGACCTTCCAAAAGGTGGGAAGTGATTTACATCTGTCTGCCACAACTGGCAGCTGTTCAGACCTCGGGGATTGACTCCGGTCCCCACAGACAGTATCTGGTAATTTTGGCAGCTTGGGCATGGTGACGATCACTTTTGCTTGTTCTTTCAAGAGCTTGAACATTCTGATAAGGGCAGGTACATTGTGATGATAAAATGCGTATGACTTTGCCTGAGCAATGTCAGGGATGTTAGCAGTCTGTATTGCCGTGGCCAATGAGTCTGCTTTCCTGTTCCCTTCTGTGATAATACCTGGGAGGTCTGTGTTGACTTCACGTGCATGATATGGTAAGGTTGTTTACTGTGGGAGATTAAGCGTGTTAAAACCAAAATCAATTGGTGTAACTTTGGATTGGAAACTTCTTTGAGAAGAGCATGTTCTGCTCTTATAGCTATACCCACAATGTAAGCTGAATCTGTGACCAGATTAAAAGGTTCGTCTTTGAATATCTCAAAGGCTCTGACAACAACTGCTAACTCTGCAATCTGTGGAGATTCCCTCCTTACACTACTTGGACATCAGACGCCCATTTTTGGGTCTTTGAGTCATTCCAGGTCATTACAGACTTGTGGGATGACCCTCATCCATCTGTAAAAATGGTTAGAACTTTGAGAGGTGTTTTACTGTGGACTAATTTTGGGGTCAGATTAAAGGTTGCATTAAAAAACTTATGTTTTGGGATATGCATGGAAATTTGGCCTGTATAGCTATCTAGGGTGAAATGGAGATTTTCATTGGTCTGGAGCAAATGCTCCAGGTCCCCAGTGGTTATTGGCAAGTATATGCACGTGAACTCACCCTGCAAGAGAACGGAGGCGAGTTCTGGCCTTTTTTATTAGATGTCCTATGATCTCTTAGAAGGTGGTAATTGTCTTTGAAGGTTGGTTGGTTGTAAAGATCCATTCAAGTATCAATAAAGGGTTTGGAAGTTGATGATCCCATTGGAAAATCAGTCCGTAGAACCAGGGTGCTTTTCCCAGAATTACAAACTGAAAAGGCAGGCTAGGCTCGAAGCATTGGCCTTGGCATGAAGACAGGGCTTCTTGGACCTTGGTGATGGTGTTTCAGGCTTCTGTTGTGAGAGCGCGTGGAGAGGCCAGGTCTCTGTTGCCAGGGAGAAGGTTGAACAGGAGAGCAAGGTCCTCTGTTGTAATTCCTAGCAGGGGACATACCCAGTTGATGGATCCACACAGACTAAGTCTCTCAGGGTTTTTGGGTTGTCTCTGATGACGAGCTGCTGGGGTATGATGGTCCTTTCATGGATATGGAATCCGAGATAAGTCCATGGGTTGGTGTACTGTATTTTGTCCTCATGGATCTCGAATCCTGCTTTTTCTATGGTTTCGATGGTCTTTTTAACTGCTTTATCTAAGTAAGTTTTTTCTGATGCACAGACCAGGATATCATCCATATAGTGGTAGATGATTGCATGGTTTATGTGGTTTATTAAAATGTGGTTTATTTGCATCTTTAGCATATTTGTCTGATAATGTCTTTAATTGTCTTTTCCAATGCCTTTCCCATTACATATATTCTGGGGAAAGAAGGCAGTGGGCAATATTTTTAACATCGTGAGGTGCTAAAACATTTGCCAAGAAGATAGCTTCTAGGAAATTTCTAAAAATATGTGAACTTCTCTCATGCTCTTTGGCTACTTTCCGTAGTTGTATGAGTTCTTTATTTGTGTTAGGTTCCCACGTTGTAGTAGCAGAGACACCACCTCGTCTTCCCTTTGTATAAATTACTGGGAAGGCAGAAATTCTCTGAGCCAATTCCCAATCCCCTGCCTGTGTCACTTCCATCTTGACTAGAGCCCATGGATCAAAGTCCTCTGTATCAGAATCGGACCTGCTGTCACTACTGTCCTTAGACTAGTGATAGTGAGCAGAAGGTGCACTGTGCTTTTTCTGGGCTGCTGGAGCGAGATTTTGCAGGGCTGTAGGGGTCTGGAGAGAGTGTAAGGAGGCACACGGCAACACCTGGCTAGGAGGCAGCAGTGGAGAAGCAATGGCAGCGCCACGTGTGGCGCAGCCTGCGCGGGACTGAGACGCGTGGAGAAGTGGGTGCCACCGTAGGGGTCTCGGAGGTGCCGTTCAGGGGACTCTGCGGGTGGGTGCAGAGCCTGGGGATGCGGGCAAGGGAGAAGTGCGGGAGAGGAAGCGGTGGGATGAGCAGGGGCTGCCGCTGCCACAGCAGGCACAGCAGCAGGGGTGGGGGGAGCCGTGGAGGGCTGCGCAGCGGGGCTGGAGTGAGCGGGGCAGACCTGATAGAGACCGGTGCAGCTACACTTGGAGATAACGCGGGAGGAGGGTACAAGCAGCATGCCGTGGATTGCGTGATCGGTGGGGCAGAACTCACGCTCGCCGCGTCCCAGGGAAAGCCGAAGGATAGGCGGGACCCGCGAATCCCATGTTCCCTGACCCAGGAAGGGGGACCGAGCGTGCAGCGGCCCCAGAGATAGCGTTAGGACCCTGAGGAAGCGCGGAAGGAGGAATGTTATCTGCGTTATTAGCATTTGAAGAGAAAGCCTCTGGCGAAAGAGATAGGATCTGCAGGGAAACTGAGCTTTGTATATTGGTTTTTTTCTACTGCTTTGCTTATAAAGTGAAAAAGAGGTGAAAATCGAGTTACTGAAAAGTCTTCCTTAGTTTGGGAAGTATATATTCTTGTCCCTGCTGTGTCCCAAAAAGAATCTAGAGTTATAGTGTCTGTGTTAGTATCTGGAAACTGGGAAATAATCAATTTTATAAATTTTTTCAAGTTCGTTTTTTAGAGATTGCCTTTACGGAAAGAAAAGCTGTTAGTAGATAGGATATCTAGGATTTTTAAATATAAGTCTCTCTCGTTCTGGTATCGTTTTAATTTACTAGGTTTCGATCCAATTTCAATAGAATTCCCTTTTCCCCTCCAGCAGTAAAAAGAGAAAAAAAAAAAAAGAAAAAAAGACCGCCGTAATTATCCCAGAGAGAGGGGTCGCTTGTCCAGGTGCCTCAGGCAGTCTCCCAGCCGCAGGCTTATCTTAGCAAGCGGTTCAGCTCTATAGTGATATCAGCTCTTTGGTGATTTCAGCTCTTTGGTGATTTCAGCTCTTTGCTTGCTAAGAGCCTCGGCAGACGCAGGGAGGAGAGAGGAGAAGAGATGTGTGATGTTCCGCAGATATGCCTTTATTGCGAAGGGGTCTCTGCAAAGGGTCAGTGACAGCTCCTCTGCTGTACTGGGCAGAAGTAGGGGTTTATATAGGGTATGAGGGTTTTGGCAAACAGTCCAATGGTAAGGGTTGAGGCAAATGTGACCTATGGTCTTACAGAGGGATAACGGGGATCCGAAGGCAGAAGAGGGGTTCCTTTGGTCCAGTCATCATGACTAGGCATTTCTTTATCTTAGGCAACTGACTGCCAGGGAGGCCTCACAGGCCCTGTAGCTGCTACAGGTTCCTTTCTTTTCTTCTGAGGAGGTTTGTGTTGTCTGTGATCAGGAGCTTCCTTGATCCACCTCAATCAGACAGACCTGAAAAAAGTGGAGAGGAGCAATCACAGAATCACAGAATATTCTCAGTTGGAAGGGACTTAAAAGGATCACCAAGTCCAACTTTTACAGAGATAAATCTGCTTGTCTGTCCTCTGAAAAGAGCAAACTTCATGAGAAGGTTTCATGGTTGTAGAAAAGAAACCTTGAACCCCTTAAAATTAGGTCAGAATTTACCCAGATGTTTGGTTTGGCCACCAAAGAAATAGGTCTAATGTTCCCCATGCTCCAGGCCTGAAGAATCCCCAAAAAATTGGAATTTCCACTAAAACCACCTTAAACGGAAGCTGTGCTAAGCAGAGGAGGAAAAACTCCTGCATGATCCCACTTTGTTTTATCCCAGGAGGTGGAGAATCCTCCCCACATGCTAAGCCTGGACCACAAGCCTGGAATATCTTTGTCCTGCCCTGATCCACCCCTTCACAACTCAGATCTGTGACCAAACCTTCCCCCCTCCCTCCCATTAGTAACACTGACCACATCACAGGGAACAACTTGCTTTGGAATAAAGCATGGATTGTGGAACCATCTGACTGCAAGGAATGAGGGTTGGCAGGAGGAACTAATTAGGGACTAATTTCTTACCTATCTATCCACAATCTGCTCTGTTGCAGGTTCTTTGGATCTTGTTTGTTCCCACCTCCCTGGGTCTGCAGGGCTGAAAATCCAACCTTAGATTTCCCATCAGTGCAGCTATGAGACCCCCATTTGGCTCCACCTTTGTGTGCTGGAACTAGTAACAATAGAGTAATGGGTGTAGTAAATGGTGTGTTTGGTAATTAATAGAAAGCAATGTCCCAGGAGAAGAGACATCTCATTTGGGGTCAGACGGGGGAAACAAAACCACTGGACTTCCCAGGAGCTGGAAACAGACTGACAATTGGATAGCCGAAAACAAAGAAGCCCAGATTATTCCTGATCATCATTCCCTGGGTAAAAGATGCCATAAATCTGCATCTGCTTCACAGAATCCCAGAATCACAGAGGCTGGAAAAGCCTTACAGGATCACTGAGTCCAACCTGTGACCGATCCCCACCTTGTCACCCACACCACAGCTATGAATGCCATGTCCAGTCATTCCTTGGACACCTCCAGGGATGGGAACTCACCAGTCACCTTCTGTCCTCCAGGAACAACTTCTGAGACCTTTAAACCTTTTTGTCAACACCTCAAATCAAACGCTAAAATGGCATCAGTTGATTTGGTTTAAAGTGAGATATCCAAAACCAAATCATTGTGGTGTGACTGGGGACTTCCCAGTTTGACTCTGTAAGGAATCCACCACGGAGTAAAGCAAAAATCCCACTCTTACCTTGTCAGCAAAGGAGGCAGATTTGCTCTTGAGATTTCTGTATCTCTCTCACAGTTGCGGGTGATTCATCCCCAGATCTCTGCTTGTGCTCCGGCATTTTTTGCAGAGTGGGAGCAACTGGGATCACCATGATCAGGATTCATCCTCCAACTCCTCTGCTGCCAGAACACCAAATCTCTGCACTCCCCAGATTCTGAGATTGTTAAAGACAAGCCCAAGGCACAAACATCTTCCCCCCATGTCTCTCTTGACTCTTCCTGACATGCTCTACCACCACCATCTCCACAGAGGCCAAAGAGGGTTCTTGTTCCAGTAAATCTGATCCAATTTTTGCTGCTGCTGTTTATTCAAAGGCTGGGTGAGTTTGGTTTTCCCTTTTCTGCTGCTCCTGAGCTAAAAGGCTTGAAAATCTCCTCATTCAATGCTAAAGTGCAGAGGTTAAGCATCTTTATCTTATTCCAGGTCAAGAGAGAAGGAAGGGGCAGAGAGGCCACGGAAAGAGCCTGTCTAGTGGCAAACTTAAGAAAATGTTCCTTATCTTGGGTTCCTTATCCAGGCTGGGTAGAAGAAATGTCTCTTGAGCCTGCCTGGCTTTGTTTGGCTTGTGGTGGTTGGTGTCAGCTTTTGACATAAAAAAAACATTTTGGTAACACTTTACACACAGGGAATAATGAGAAAGTGTAAAAGCTTAAATGACAGCCTTGGCTCGGAGAACATTTCCTTGTTGCATTCATTCTGCCGGGGTTAATTACCAGCTCAGCTGTTTACTGGGATGAGTGTTCTTCCCACTGTGGCTGCAGTTGTGCTGCTGTTCCTGCCTTGTGCTGCAGGGACACACTGTGGCCCAGGACTTCTGAGAGATTTTTTTCTGAGAGATGATTCTGGGAAATGATTTTCTGGGAGATTACTTTCTCACTGCTCCTGTCAGAGTTCCACCTCTTCCTTCTCTTCCTACATTCCAGTCTTGGCGCAATCAGTGCAGAGAGATGATGTAGGAGAAGAAAAATCCCCTTGAAGTGTCTTAAAGCTCATCCCATTCCAGGTTGCTCCAAGCCTTGTCCAACCTGGCCTTGGAACTTCCAGGGAT
This sequence comes from Dicaeum eximium, assembly GCA_013396995.1. Lineage (NCBI taxonomy): Eukaryota > Metazoa > Chordata > Aves > Passeriformes > Dicaeidae > Dicaeum > Dicaeum eximium. The sequence continues at coordinate 85,357 of VWZP01010182.1, forward strand.
GGGGCAGCCACACCTTCTCTCAACAACCTGTGCCAGGCTCAATCCTTGCCTTTCTAGTATATAAATTAAGCTCAAGTTGGGTGGGTTGGTGCCATAAATCCCTCCTCTTTTAAAGATGAATTTATGGCAGAATTGTCCTGCCCTGCTCAGGATGGTTGAACTGGAAGATGCTTGTTAGGAAGGGTGGGGAGGGGGTCTGATGCAGGAGCAGAGTCTCCTCTCTCTTCATGCTGCTCTTCTGGCAGCACATGTTTGGTTTTGGAGGGAGAACCCTCTGAGTGGTCCATGTGTCCCCTGGATGATGGAAGAGACGTGGACTGTGCACTCAGCCTGGATGGCTTTGCTTCTTCCCATTCTCTTCTTCATCTCCTCAGCCATGGTAGGCTTTGGTTTGGTGTCCTGGGTTTGGCTGGGATGATGTTAATTTTATTAAATTAGTCAACCAAACCCAAGACATTTAATAGAATAAAATTCCTGGAATGGTATTTCTAAACTTTTTTTTTTCNTTTTAAACATTTTTTTTTTTTTTTTTTTTTTCTTTTTTTTTTTTTTTCCTTTTTTTTTTTTTCCTTTTTTTTTCCTAGAAGAACTTCATGGAAACATTGCTCCAGTATCAAAATGTTTTCTTGGATTATTTTTAATTGACAGAAATTCCAGTTCCCCAGCTTATAACGAGTGTTTGAACTTGTTGCTATTGGAAAGAAGGGGAACAACAGTCAAAACACTCCTTAAGACGAAAAAGGAAATAAAAATAATAAAGTCAAAACAATCCCTGAGATTAAAACATAAATTTTGGGAAGACAGGTAGTAATGCCTTGCCAGGAGAGGACTTTGAGCTCGTTTTACAGCTTTAATGAATGATTTGAAAACCATTTGAGGTGGACCTTTTCCCTTTGCTCCTGAGATAAAATGTTTAAGACCTGTAGCCAGAGAGAGAAAAATAAAGGCAGCCTTCATTTCCCTCTTAAGTTTGCTAATATTAAAGCTCAGAATATTTGGGTGTTGGCTGAAGATGGAGGAGGAAAGGAGCTGTCTTTGTTTTGGGTGAGGCAGGATCATCTCCCTTTCTTCTCTCTATTATTCAGGCCAGTAAAAGTTAATTATTCCTCTGAAATTAAGCAGTCACCTCCCACTTCCTCAGTCAGGAAAGGGAAGAGTCACCCTTGGTAATGTTTGGGATATTTCAGGCTCCTGTCTGAGCTCAGCCCAAGGCCCCACAGGGACAGCCCAGGCTCGAGTCCTCTCTCACCTGGGGCTGCCTCAGTGTTTGACTCTAATGGTCAGGGGGGAAAAGCTCTGGAAATCCTGGGGTTTGCCAAGGCCCCGCTCCTCTGAGCTGGGTATGCCATGCAAAGCCAGTTCCTGTTTTTCCAGGCCATAGAGGCAGAGAAGTTGGGGAAGAGCAGTAGGTCAGGTCAACCAGGTGAGGACCAAACCCCATCTCCAAAGCAGGGCTTCCTCCCCCTCCTCTTCCTCAAGAAACCATCTTTTTCAGCAAAACCCACCAGAAAGTGACCTCAGCACAAAGCCAAACCAAATCATGCCAGGTATGGATTGTGAAGGGATGGCCAGGCCTCCTCACAGACACAAGACCCAGATTTGGAGCTGCAGTGTTTCCTGAACACTTGGCCAAGGCTGAGTGACATCTGGACACCACACAAGGAATCCGTGATGTTCACACAATTAATGGAAGCTGCCTGATGTGAAGGACTCCTATTTCCAAATTCCATTTGGAAGTGGTGAATGAAGCAAGCTCAGATGCAGAATTCCCACTGAGGTGGGCTCCATCCCATCTACTTGGAACTGATTAAAAATGAAACTGCTGAAATGGGATTCCTCATTGGAGAGAAGGCACAGGTGGAGGACAAGCATCCACCTCACCCTGCCAGGGTCTGACATGAAGTTGGTCAGAGCTGGATGAGGCATTTTCCGCTCTCAGCACAGAAATTATATCCCCTGCCCTTTGCCAAAGGTGCTGATCTTCTTCCCCGCCTCACCCTTTAATTGTCCCCTTTTTTCTGGTTGCAATTAGAATGTTGTCCTGTGAGAGTGGGGAGATTACTGGGGCTGCATGACCTGTAATTCTTCCTGGGCTGGAGACAGGAAGAAATTCCCTGTGATAATAATGTCTGCAAGTCTGGCAGGGAGAGGCGGGGAGAGGCAGGGAGGATTCCTGGGAATTTGCAGGCGCCTAGCATGGGACACCCATATTTGGGTTAATCCTCCTGCCTGGGGCTGCCTCCAGAGCCAGGATAGATCCCATTGCTGCAGAAGGCCTCAAGCTTGATGCATTTTATGCTAAATTATGCACTTGTATTTGGCCAGATGAATCACCCTGTGGAAATGTCATTTTTTCCGTGAAATAAACCCCCAGTAACCCTGCTGAGCTCAACAGGGGAGACTCCAAAACTGGGACAAAGTCAATCCCACCTCATTATGGCCAAGAGATCTCAGTGCCTTTTAAGTCACACGGTTCAAATAACACTTTGCCATCCCCAAAGCCACTAAAGCCAAATTTTTGTGTCTGAAACACGACTCTGGTCCCACAGCCCTGATCACCAGACCTATGAGCCCAGAAGGGCAGTGCTGAATTCATCTTTATTCAATTGCTCTGACTTGAAAGGATCAAACAGATACATTGTTTGGAGGTTGCAATAGGCTGGAAAACACCACTGTGTGGTGGTCAGGATTATTTTGGAGGTTTCTGGAAATCTTTAACATCAATTGTTAGTTGGTCTATAAAATATCTTATGTGATACACTATGAGGAGATAAATGAATCAGAGTAACTCCCAGTGACACCTTAGCCCCACCATGTCCCAAACTGCCTACAGAGAATCCAAAGGTCTCTTTGGTTCTTAGTTCTCCCCAGACTATTTTTTCACCCATTTTGTAGTTTTTTAAAATACCATCTGTGGAAAAATTGAGAGACAAGAGATGTCCTTTCAAACCAGTTTATTGAGGACACAGTGAGAAGCTGGGAAGTTTGAGCAGTCAGTGGGAACAGCTCAATTTGTACAAGGTGTCAACATGGACAATTTATGCACCAGTAACTTCCCTTGGAATTTTGGAGGGATGGGAAAGGAAAGGGTGATCTCTTCTAAAAATCAGCACGCCTTGAGCCAGCCACCCCAACATGCAGAAGCAAACGAAAGTTACATTTGCAGAAGCAAATGAAAGTATGTGTTCATCCATAAGCAAATTACACACACACAAAAAAAGCTGATGGCTGGGAAGTAACCAGCAGGTGCTTTGAAAATCGCCTTGTTTCAGATTTAAGCATAAATTTGTAGTGCAGGGTTTTCTTGGACCAAAAAAAAGATAGGATAAAAATAAAGGGAGTCTGCTCTTTACAGCATCTCCTGGGAGAGTTAAGCACTTAAATTCTCACTCTCTTTTCTGAAATGCTTTGAGAGGAGCTGGAAGAAAAAAGAGGGCTCTTGGAGGGGGGAATATTGTTAGTTGATCTTCTCGTTATGGGAAAAGGCAGAGGGGGAAGCAGTGCAACAGACAAACCCTTAAAGCTGTGATAACCTAAAGTAAGGATTCAGAAATCACACTGTGCTGAGCAGTGCCTGCAGAAGTTTCTAGAGAGCTCTTTAGGCTTGGGGATTCTGAAAACACAGCTCGGGGGGCTAATAAATGGGAATGGGTTTGGTGACAAATGTTGCTACTAACAGGCAGAGGAATCACCCTGCATCATCTTGGCATGGGACTGGTGCATCTGAGAGCCACTGTCCGGGAGCTCTGTGGCCCTATGGGACCACACAGGGGTCTCTGACAACCCCAAAATTCCCCACCACACCATTGTTGCACCCCACGACCTCAGGGCTGCTGGACACAACGACGGGGGGCCCTGCCAGCTGCCGGATAACACAGCCCTGGTTCCCAAAGCTGAGCACTCCTCCAGCCTGGCAGGGCCCCATCCTGGCATTCAGGCCTCCGCTCCCAGCGCTGACCACGGTGCGGGCTGGGTACCCCCCGCTGCGGGAGCTGAACCCCCCAGCTTTGCAGCTGACCCCTCCAGCCTGGCAAAACACCTCTGGGATGCACTGCTTGGCCACCGAGCTGAGCACTCTCTTGGGGTGGATCCCAGCACTCCGGGAGCTGAATCCGCCGGTCTGGGAGCTGTGTCTCCCGGCCCGTCTACCCAGGGAGCCGTAGCCACACGCAGCCCCGTTGGCCATCATCCCGCAGTCATCAGGGATGTTGTAGCCACTGCTGACCACAGCTGCAACAGAGCCCACAGGAGTCAGTAGTTAGGGAGGAAAACCAGATGACTTTCACGAGGCACGTTGTTTCTTGAGTGACAGAACCAACCAAACCTGATTTCCTCCAGATTTGTCCAATGTGTCTAAGCCCCGGCTCCTTCCTACTCCTCCCCTGTGTCCCAACACATCCCCTCATGGATCCTCCCCCTTCCCATGTTGCTGGTGCCTCCCAGGTTCAGTACATATCCCGTGGTCCCCAGGACATCTCCCTGTTGCCTCCAAGGATACAAAAGAGTCTTGAGTTTGATCTTCTCCCCTCACCCCAAAAGGTGGGGTTCTTAAAATTCAAAGGTATTTGAGATTTCTGGGGCTAAACTTTCCAGAATTGGAAAAGGGAGGCAGAGGGACCTGGGGCAGACAGATAATGCTGCTCCCAAAGGTATCTGTCCTAAAACAAGAAATCATCATGGCTGAAAGTGTGCAGTTACTTACACACGCTCACAGGGTTCCCCACACATATCCTGTGGGGAGAAAAGAGAAACACATGTTACTCACAACTTCCAGCCACAATCCAGACCACTTAGTCCCTTGTTGTAACATGCCTCGCTATCCCTAAGACAGGAACTGGTTCTGCTGGCACCCATGTGGCCTCCATGGCCTCCAGGCACCTCTCCAGGTTCAGTTTCTCTGAGCCTGGGAAGGTCTTTGAGCTGTAGAATTCACTTGGGAGCAGGAACTGTCATGGCCTCAGATACACAGGAGGGAAATATGCCACCAACCTGCTCTCTTCACCCTCCAGCAGAGTCTTGTAAGTAGCAATCTCTATGTCCAGGGCCAGCTTGACGTTGAGCAGCTCCTGATAGTCCCGCAGCATGCAGGCCAGCTCATCCTTGGCCTTCTGCAGAGCATTCTGCAGCTCAATGTGCTTTTCCCGAGCATCTTTGAGGGCACAATCCCCACGCTGCTCAACGTCACAAATGGATGTTTGCAGGCAGGAGACCTGTCAGGGGAGGACAGCAGTGCAGGTGTCTGCCAAACTTCTTATCCTAGTTCTTGGGCACTCTGGGTTTGGATAAATCTGCTCTTCCAATTGCAAACAGGGAAAGCCCACCAGCATCCCATCCCTCTCCACCCAGTTTTCACTTTCCAGCCAGGGCCTAGAGCAGATCTAAGTCTTCTAAAGATCAATGCATCACCTTGCCCTGTGTCTGAGCTGCCCTACTTCCCTGGAAGTGTCTCCTACCTGCTTCTTGACGCTCTCCAGCTCACATTGCAGCTTCTGGATCATCCGGGTCAGCTCTGAAATCTCACACTTGTTGCTCTGCAGGTCATGGCAGTATTTCCCTCTCTTATCCTGCAGCTCCTGAAACTGGAACCGAGAAACAGGACAATCGTTACTTTTGGCCTGTGACATTGCCAGGCAGAGACCTCTCTGGCCTCTTACTCACCCTGGTCTGGTAGAAAGCATCGACTTCTTCTTTGCTCTTCTGGGCGATCTCCTGGTACCAGCACTCGACATTCTTGATGATACTTTCCATGTCCAGGTCTCGGTTGTTGTCCATCTTGACGATGACCGAGGTGTCGCAGAGCTGGCGATCGACCTGGGCCCTTTCCTGCGTGTTGGGAAGGGCTTTGTCAGCTCTTTTCACCTCTCAGGCTCTGCAGAGAGGGAAGGGCTGGGACACGGAATGGCTGAGGGGTAGAACAAGTCAAGAAATGTCCTTTGGGATGGCTCAGCAGAAAATCCTGCAGTAGGATGAGTTGCCACCTGTGACTGCTGACCTACGTGCTGACCTGCAGCAATTCTGTCCACATCAAGGGCAAGGAATTGGAGTGACTTAACCCTTGGTATCCTCTCATCTCCTGCTGCCTGAGTGATTTAATGACAGGACTGAGCTGAGAGTTGCTTCAGCTCTAATCAGGCAGCTGCAATCTGGTGGAACGAGACGGACTCATCTTTTCTCTGGGGTAGAGTTAGGACACAGCCAATTTCTACCTGGAGCTGCATGAAGGAAGGGGGAACCACCCTATCCCCAGCATAATCATGTTAATTTTATATCAACCTTGTACTTCCACACTTTTAATTATTCAGGGCTTTGTGCGAGACACATCCCAGAGGAGTTTCAAGCAGTAGAAATTTGGAGCACCTGAAGGATAAGACAGGACCACCAAAGTCTCAGGATGTACCAGAGGAACTCACCTCCTCAAACACACATTTCAGCAGCTCCAGCTGTCTCCTTAACAGATCCACCTTCACCTCCAGCTCCTCCTTGTTCAAGAAGATGCAGTCTGCATCCTGCAAGAGAAGAGACACACATTCCAGCCCAAACCTGGCTGTAAACGTTGGAGAAACACACAGAGGTAACACCAACAAGACAGAAATGTGTCTCAACAAGATTTCAAGAGAAAAAAGGTGTGAGAGGGTGAGTCAGGATATCCTGGTAGCTCCTGAAGGAAAATGAAACCATTCCAAGATGATTTACAGGAATTGATTTATCACTTAGGACGCAGCTACAAACCCGCAATTGACTAATGAGTATTAAACACAATTTTTTAATATTCTTCAAATGATTCCTTCTTTTCTGATGTCCAAGAATAAAGGATGTGGAGAGACAGACAGGTTTTCTTGGAGAGACAGACTGGTTTTCTTGTGTGACCTGTCCTGCTCTGTTCACCTCCCACACTTCAGGAATGTTTTTGAGGCAACAAAACTGGTGCTGTAGTGCTGATGATGTAAACTTTGAGGAGACTTTTTTTTTACTTTCTACTTGCCTCTTTCTAAGTCTCCTTCCAACTCATCATAACACTTTTGTGGGTTTTTGTTAATAATTAACTATTTCAGCCAAGTTTTGCCCCAATAAAACCTGCTACAGGTATAACAATTAATGTCATTTGGCTTCTCACCTTTTTGAGTGCCACAAACTCATTCTCCACAGTTGTGCGCCTGTTGATTTCCTCTTCATACCTGTTGGACAAGGAGGAGAAAAGGGCTGAGGAAAGAAAAATACTCAGACACTCAGACATCAACCATCAGGTATAAATGACAATAACCACCAGGTAAAAATGACAATTCTCTCTTGCTGGGACTGCCACCGGGCACTGCCAGATCAGTGTCTGGAGACCAACATTAAACTATCCCAAGATCAGAAGCTTCATTATTAGCAACAACAACATTACCAATGCAAAGAGCTTGCCAGAGAGAAGAATGAGACAGAAGAATGTGGCACTCCCAGATGGGACATGCCACAAGTCTAGGAGAAGTTGCCTGAGATGAACCAGAAAAGCAAAATGCCACCAGCTAGAGGAGCCCAGAAGGTCCTTACTTGCACTTGAATTCCTCCACCAGCTGGCTTGTGGCACATTCTTCACTGCCTAATTTCTGCTTTTCACACAGCAAACAGTCCAGGCGCTTCCGCAGGTCACAGATGTAATTCTCAAAGTACAATTCAAGGTTTTTCCCCTTTTTTGGCAGCACGTATTGCTGCAGGAGGCCCCACTTGGTCTCTAGCACTTTGTTCTGCTGTTCCAGGAATCGGACCTGAAGGCAAAAGATACAATTCTTCAAGTAAATAGGTGAAGGCAGGGACCCAACACCTGTTTAATGCTCTGCTCTTAACCACAGGTGCAGGAATGGGATTTTCAGGAAGTGAGAGATGATATGGGATCATGATCTGAAAGTTATCTTTCCTGATTAAGAAATCTTTATGCCATGAGTCTGAATTATTTCAAAATCAAGAATTCAGGCATCTAAATTATTTAGAAATCTAAATGTCATGTCTACATTATTTAAAAATCAAGGAGTCCAATGTCTACATTATTTAGAAATCCAGGAGCCTGGTGTCTAAATCTGCATTTCTTAACAAGTATTAGGAACAAAACTTCAGATGGTGCCTCTGATGTATTTTAGGATGAAATCAAGTCCCCAGATAGTGAAACTGCTTTGTCTCTGTTTTTTCTACAAAGGAATCCTTGGATGACAGATCAGATTTGATCTCTAACCTTTACATGTCTGGATCAAGATTAACCACCTTTGCCTTCAGTAAAGTTTTTCGAACTGTTGCTATATTTGAAGTCAAAGATGAGGAGGAAATTATTGGAATTATTTAACACAGGACAGGAAGATGAACCTGTCAGGGTTGTAACTTCCACCTAAGCTGCTGCCAGAAATCCAATTTGAACTGAGACTATCCAAGAGGAAACACCTGCAATAATGTCCAGTGTGACCATGGCCATGATTCGAAGGCCATGGAATACCAGAACAGGGACAGGGCTGAAATGAACCCCATTAAAACATCGCAGTCTAGACCAACATGCTCACAAAATTATTATTAGTTATTAAAAATTATTAGAATTATCTTAACATTTTCTGTGGAAAGCTGGACCCCTGCATGGACCCAGATTCATGGCAGAGCTGGACTGGGGCTTTGGAGGAGGTCTATGGACTCGTTGCTCAAGATGGGTTTAGGAGGGGTTTGGTCAGGTTTTGTTTTCCTTGAGGAAGAGCAATTCTGGAGCAGGTCTGGACTCACCTTGTCGATAAAACAGGCAAACTGTGTGTTGAGGGTCTTGATCTGCTCCTTCTCCTGGCAGCGTATCTCGTGTTCCAGTGGGTCCACCCCAACGCAGAGGGGCTTCAGCAGCCGCTCGTCAATGCAGATCCCTTGGATGCCATCGGCCTTGCGCTCGGGGTACCCCCGCACGATGCTGTATCCCCGGGGGCCGCACAGACCAATCCTTCCTCCTCCAACGTTCCCATAGCCCATGCCTCCAAACCCCATCTCCCCAAAGCAGCCTGTGTTGCAGCCCCCATTGACATAGGAGATCCTCCTGCTCCCGCCCAGGTTGCAAACGCTCCTGCTGCTGTAGGCGCCGGTGCCGCACCGCACGGGTTGGCTGGCGGACGCGGCGTAGCTGCGACCACAGATCTCCGAGGCTGAACTGAAGCCTCTTCGTCCCAGAACAGATCTCACCGTTGGTGCCTGTCTGCTCATTGTCGCTTATTTGAAGGTGGAATAGCAAAGCTATGAGGCTGCTCTGGGGCAGGATAGGAACAGGGATCCCACTGGAGAGACACGAGGATGCTGTCCCTTATATATATTTTGGGAAGCTGGCCTTGATAGGATCAGAACGGTAATTTAAGTGCTTAAGGGTTTGGTTTGCCTGGCAGCAATAAATGCTCCTCAAATTGCAAACCAGCCCAGCAAATAGTAACTACTAAGGAAATAAAAAGGAATCTAAAAGTGCTCTGTTTGCAAGTTGCCTTCGAATACATTACAGTTTGAAGTGCTCCCCTAACTTAGTGCTAATTATAGTTTAGGAACATTTTTGAAGGAACTCTTTGTGATTTGTTTGCAGTGTGTCGTTTGGGGTTTTGTGTCTCACAGGGCTGTGTGGTGTGGGATGTTTTGCGGACTTGCACTTTGTTGGGGGTAATTTCACAATTTTGGGTGCGGAAAAGTAACTCAAAGGAAAAATAAAAGAAGAAAGTCAACTGTAGAACAACAAACGCTGTGGAAGTTGTGTTGTAATGGATCATTTCTGTATCTGAAACACCAGTAAATTCACTGAGTTTAAGGTGTGGATTTGTACGCAAGGACTCAAAATATCTCCCGGTTACATGCACAGAATCACAGAATTATGCGAATTCTGGGAATGTACAGAAGCCTGGGAATGTGCAGCGTTTCAAGATGACCTTCCCTGAAACACCAGTGAAGCAGATCAGTTTTCATCCAGGATCTGTGACATATTTCTGTTTGCTCACAGATATATGTTCTGTGCCATCAGTGACAGTTTTTCTAGAATTATGCTGCAAGTTCTTATTTGTGACAGTTGATTCTTTGGCTTTCACTATTCTGGAGCTTCTCCCAAGGCTGGATGTCAGAGCCCTTTCAGATTCACCTCCTGGAAGCCTCTACAGGGAAAAAAAAAGGAGCAGTAGTCTATTCCAGCTTGGTGAGATCCACCCCATTCACCAAGTGATGGCTGAATTTGGGTGACTTTGCCAGACATGTCCTTGAGACTCGGGGAAACAGCTCCAAAGCAAGGAGTCCCCAGGGCTGTGCTCAGGGGAATGGGGGTAATTTGTTTTCCGCAGGGGCTGGGCTTTCTGCACCGACAGAGGAAGTCTTAATGAGTGGATTAGGCTGGACACCAGGGAAGGCTCTGACTCACACTGGGGAGATGAATCCCTTTCTCTCCTAATCGCCAGTCCAAGGAGGTGAGGCAGGAAACCTCTCCAGGCCTTCTCCAAACTGGCAGTTGGAAAGTCAAAACAAAAGGGCTCTTTCAGCTCTTCGCAGAAGAAGTGTTTGGGAGAAAAGAAGGACATTATAGTTCAAACAATTGAACACCCTCAGTCCCTCCTTTCAAAGGGGGCAATGTTTGGAGGAATCTCCATATTATACAATGGGATGGCAGCTGGAGACACCCAGGTTGTATGTTCCCTTATCCTCATTAACCTCCTCCAAAAACATTTTCCAAGGGTCAGAATGATAAAAATTATGCCAAACCTCCTCCAAACATGCATCTTTCTGATCTATCAAGTGGTTGAAAAGAAGATGCACATGGAAACCGTGGGATGTGGCTGCAGCTCCAGGATCCCCAGAGCCATTAATTGAACTCGTAACTGCAACTTCTGTGAGTTTGAGGGGCTGGTGGTATAAATTAGTTGTGTAAACGGCTACTTTTGCTATATCCAAAAGGGATAATTCCAGATATTTACAACGTTCAGATTGCACCTTTGTTTGTAGTAGTTCAGGCTTACCGTGTAAATTGGGCTGCCAGCACAGCTGGAAATATCAGATTAAACAAATATGAGAGGCTTCAAAAGCTGCGGTTTGGAGCTTCCACAGTCCTTGAAGTTCTAAACAGATTTATCAGAAGCAAAATGCAGATTTGACTCCAAAGAAGAGCAGTTGTTCAAAACCCAGTGGAGGAAACCAGGCTCATCAGTCAGACTGAAAATGTGACCCATTCCATCTCTCCTCCCCATTATCCCAGTTGGATGTGTGGAATACACTCGGAATGCAGCATAGGCTGCAATTAAACATCTGTGAAACAGCTGTGTTGCAGCAGCCCCAGTTCCCAAACTTGCCAGAGCCACTGGGTTCCTGAGAGGGAAGAGAGTTTGGGTAAAGTTGCTCAGCATTAGGTAAAATTTGTGTGTTGGCCAAATTCCTGTTGTTTCTTCTGGATCCCAGTGGGTAGGCAGCTTCATTTAATGTCTTTTAGGTCTTTCCAAGGAATAATAGGTGGTGCATAAGATCTCAAGAATAACCAATTTGTTTTTGTAAATATGGACGTGGGAAAGGGGAGAACACTCTGAAGAAAAACCTGCAGCTTTTTGACTCAAAAGAAAAAGAAAAAAAAAAAATAAGAGAGGAAGGAGCAAGGAAACCAAAAAGGAAAATACTTTGATGTAGGGTTGGATGAGTAATTTTGACAACTTGCAATCGCTTCCTTTGTCAGCATTTCACTCCCTGAATGCGCTGCCAAAAAGGGAATTCATTATAGGACCAGTGGCATTTGCTAATTTGTTTGTTGCCTCTGGAGATGAATCCAGATGAGCTCTCAGAAGGTGTCTTATGTGATAGTCTCAAAGGGCTCTGTTATTATCCTCAGCCATTGAGAGCTCCTCACAGTCAGGTTGGACAATGGCAGGATCTGCTTGTGCCACAACCAATTGATCTATGTAAGACTGGGTGGAAACATGGACTTTTACAGTTTCTTGGACTGTGCAGACTCTTGTCCAAGTCATTAATGACGTGTTGGAGGACTGATTTGACTAGAGCAGCCTCTTGTATCCTAAAGCCAAAATTATCCAAGGCAATTCAGTCTGGTCATATGTTTTTGCCTCTCATTAACATCCCCCTAATCCAGGGGAGAAGTCAAAGCTAGGATTTTCAAGGGATATTCCTCATAAAATTCATCAAACACTGGGCCTGGGTGCACTTTCCTCCCTCCTTCAGTCATCAACCTGGCCACGGATTCTAATTTCCTCTTTGAGACTCCCTCTCTGGCTCATGGAAAGACATCTGGCATCTCCAGACAGTGATTCATCACCTTCCAAAATAGGCAGTGGAGGCAGATGGGAGGAATCCACCTCTGCAGCTCCTTCCCTCTGTTCTTTCTGGAGACCAGAGGCCGTCTAGACACCCAGACACCGGCCCCGGCGCCCGCTTGGGGAGGTTGAGGGAGGTGAAATGAGTCCCACCCTTTGGGCACTAAATTTCTTCAGTTCCTTTGAAGTCCTAATGAGAGCCCCAACATCCCACACTTCTGGATCCACTCGGCTCTCGGTGCCACATCGCCCAATGCTATGATTGGAGGCATCAGAGCTGAGGCTCCCAACAAAGCAAAGGCTTGGTTTGATCTTCCTCCTGTTGTGATCTTCCTCCTGTTGTTTTCTTCCTCCCGCAGTGGAAATGAATGTGGGATGTATGGCAGTCCTGGATCAGGATGGTGTCCCATCTCTGCCTGGCAGAGCAAAGGTGTTAGAAAAGGTGAGAAAAGTACCTCAGTTGTTAAAAGCTTACAGAAATGTCCCTGTAAATTCATAAGATTGCTGATCCCTTCCAGCTGAAGTGGTTTTCCAGTTGAAGAGATTCCCTGAGCCATCCCAAAGAAAGAACTGCCTGTGGAAAGTGGGAAGTGTATTCAGGCAGAAGAAAAGCTCTTCCTATGCCAAAAGTCCAGTGCCAAAATAAAGAATTGGATTGGATTGGATTGGATTGGATTGGATTGGATTGGATTGGACTGGATTTGTGCAGCTTTGGGAGGTGCTGCAGAATTTTTGGTGTTCAGAGAGGCCAGGTTGAAGTTCAACACTTGCCAAATTAGCTTATCGCATCTTGAAATTGTGATAGGGGAGTTTGGAGGCAAAGAAATAACTCTAATTCCATTCCCTGATTTATTCTACTCTTGCATAAGCAGTGAAAGAATGGTCTGTTTCCAATGGGAAACCTTTGGAGATCAGAGCCCTCCTAATGAATATTTATACCTTTTTGATTACTCTTTTCGTTTCAGATCTTTCTTGTGGTTTCTTGCATTAACGATTGAGCCTGACATATTTTGTGCTTCTCATATTTGATTGGGAAATAACTTCTTATCACATGAGAGTGTGGGGGGAGAGGAAGCTCTTCCGGTTCTGAATCCTGATAATTTTGGCAAGGAAAGACCTTTATTCTGGATTTCGCCTTTGGTAAAATGTATCTGTCCAACCTCAGGTTCATTTCTTTGTTGTGCTCTATCATCAGATTAAACACAAAACACTCTAGTACTTTTTTTTAATTATTGATTTTATGTTGATTTATGTTACTCATTTCTGGTTTCTTTTTTAATCTGCTCAACTGTACAATGAAACAAAAAGATCCCCATTTGATCTTTTTGAAAGCCTAAATTATATTAATAGGACCTCGAAAACAATGTTGCAAAACCAACCAAACACATTATAGGGCTTTCCCCCCCATAATACTATCTTCCAGCAGATTTTGAAGAGATAATAAAAAAAATGTGTTTTGTCATCACGTCTGTGGCAGACACGATATAAAAACACAAAGGCAGAGATGACTTAGTTCTGAATTTTAGAACACTCATTGAATTCAGGTAGGAGTCAAATTTGGTGCCAATCATTGTAAAATACCTTAAATTTACACCAACCAAAGACTGGGTCTACATTATTGGATCCACATTGCCTCTGGAAGTCTCCAAGGCCAGGCTGGAAAGGGCTTGGAGCCACCTGGTCTAGTGGAAGTTGCCCCTCCCCATGGCAGGGTGTGAACTGGATAGGCTTTAAGGTTCCTCCCATCCCAAACCATTCCATGATTCCAGGACTCTCTCCAGACCGCTCTGCCTCCTCTGTTTAATTAAGACTTCTAATCATTAGATATGTCTTGTGCAATTAAGGAATGGGCTTTTCTGTACTTTTGGTAAACACCTAAAAGCAAATGGTAACATGTTGGTTCTCCATTAATTTTACTGGAAAAGGAGCAAAAGGTTTAAAGCCATTAAGTCATCCCAGGAGAAGTAAGGGTGGTGTAATTTATGTCTAAGGAGCACAAGTGGAGTAATTAATCTTTGCTGACTCGAGCAGGTGGAATTCTGAATTAAGATTTCCTTTATGGCTTCCCTGCCTGCACATGGATGACCAACCATTCTTAGGATATCGCTAAAATCCTTCCTTCCTCTCCATGACTCTGTGTGTCCCACCACAAAACTTCACTAAGTCTCCTAAAGCTACATCAGTGAGATTTTGATGAGCTCCTTTTCTAGAAACACTTCCCAGAACACTTTAGGGAAAAGATTCTGGATTAAATCTCACTGTTTGGAACAGAGATAGCAAAGGTTTAATGAGGAAAAATAAAAGGGAAACAGGAATTGAGTAATAAGAGGATAAGTGCCCCAACACAACCAGCAACCCCTTAAAGAAAGAGTGGAAATCAAAAGGATTTGGGGGTTTTTAATGTTCCAAGTGTCCCTTTTTGATGTGATCCCAGTGGTGGAGCTATTCTGATGTGGATTCCTGATGCTCCAGTATTCTCACAACCAATCCGCCTCTCCCTCATGTTGAGGTGGAGTTGAGGTTACTTTTAGCAATAGAAGTGGAGCAGGATTTTGATTTTTCTACTTTAGCCCTTAAATGCCACTTGAAGTTCAGATCTGGCTGTTCCTGAGACAAGGACATCCAGTTGAAATCCTCACCCCTGGCCCACACATCCCTCATGGCTGAGCAGAGCTTCCCATGCTCTTGGCAGCCCTGCAGCTCTTCCCAAGTGCCCCGTGTCTGGAAAGGCTGAGCCCCTGGCTGTAGCCCTAAATTCTTCACTCCTGGGGATGCAGCCAGGAACACCAGGGATAAATTTCCTCACTTTGGAGCCAGTCATGCTTCTGAGGTGAATCCTCCATGAGAGGCACAAACGTTTAGCGGTCAGGATGCAGCACTGCAGGAGTACTTGAATCTTCTGGGCTGTCCAGACTCACATCCCAGGTCAGTCCCAGAGCCAATGGAAATCACTGTTGTGGGAAAACATAATGGGAGTCACTCATGGGGAGGACGCAACCTTCCTTCTCCTACTCTTCCTTCTTCTCCTCCCCCTCCAAGCCACAGTGAGATAATTTAATTTTGTAAGGAAATTTGAAAACATTTATCTTACTTACATACTCCAGCAGGGTTCCTCAGGCAGATCCCAGAGACGAAGGAGGTCACAGGGTTATCCATGATGCAATGAGCATTTCTACCACTTTCTACCCTCCTGTTGAGGTGGAGTTGAGGTGAAGGAGCCCCAAGGACTGAGCACTGCCCACATGCAGCTATGGTGGAACCCACCTGCTCTTCTCACCCTCCAGCAGAGTCTTGTAGGTTGTAATCTCAATATCCAGGGCCATCTTGCCATTCCACAGCTCCTGTGAATCTTGTAGCATCCATGCCAGATCGTCCTTAGGCTTCTGGAGCTCATCTTGCATCTCATTGTGCCTCCCCCAGGCATCTCTGACAGCATGACCCACGTGCTGCTCAATGTAACCAGCTGATGTTTGCAAAGACGACATCTTCTGGGGGCACATGAGACATCCTGTCCTTTTTTGTCTTCATCCCACTCTTATTCATTCCAACCTCTAAAAGAGAGAACCCTGCCTGTTTTGAGAGTCTTAAAGTGGGGAGGGGGGGGGGAGAGAGGGGGGATCAGGGCTTTTTTTAGGAAAGCCAAATGTTTCCGAAATCAATAATCAATTATCAATTATAAAATATTCCAGGAAGTCTGAACATGTCCCTGCGCTGCCAGACTGGGTTTGAGTTTTGCTTGGAGGATACCAATACTCTGCCCTAACTGGAACTAATAATTAAGGTTTCCCAGTGCTTCCCGTTATAAACTATATAATGAATTGGATGGTCTGGGAATTATACCAGTTTCTATGGGTGCTGAATTACTGGTGAGTCATAATTCCACCCATTCATTGGATGCTTTGAACCCATGTCAGAAGCCAGAATTCCTGCTGAAGCAATTTCAGCAATTTTCTGAGAGCTGTAGCTAATCCCATGATCTAATTTGGTGCAATTAGTTCTTTGCAATAATCAAAAGGATTCAACAAAAAATAGGCTGGAAGATAATCCTTCTTCCCTACTCTGCTCTGGGAAGAGCTTCCCTAGACTGATGGAGCCAGTGTGAGTCAACTTACTTTGATAAAGATGAAAGAAATTGTGGAATCAGGGAATTGTTTGGGTGGGAAAGGGCAGTAAAGCCCATCCAGTCCCACTCCTGCCATGGGCAGGGACACCTCCCACTATCCCAGGCTGCTCCAAGTGTCATCCAATCTGACCTTGGACACTTCCAGGGATGGGGCAGCCACAGTTGCTCCAGGAAATCCATTCCAGGACCTCATCACTCTCACAGGGAAGAGTTTCTTCTTCAAATCTAATCTAAATCCACCCTCTTCCAGTTTAAAACTATCATCCCTTATCCTATTGCTACAGGCCCTGCTAAAAAATTTGTCCCTATTTTTTCATAGATGCCACAAAGGTGTAGAAAACACAACTTGGGATGTGACACACAGGATCCAGACAGTAAATCCTATCCATCCCACCTGTTCCTTCATGTTTTCCAGGTCGCATTGCCTCCTCTGGATCACAAAACTCAGCTCTTTCATCTCTCACTGGTGGGACTTCAGCTTCTTGAAGTGCCTCCGCTTTTCCTCCTCAAGCTCTTGGAACTATTAGTAAAGAAGGAGAGAGCTGGCAGTTGATAGTTGTGGTTTACATAGGAGCCTTGAATCTCTTTCCAGAGTGAATTAAACCAAGTTTAGAAAAAAAGATTTGTGGATCCTGAGACTGCCAGCAGAAAATTGAACTTTCCTGCACTGGTCAATTCACCTACAGCACCCCATTCCCAGGACATGCCATCACCTCTGTTCCAGGAGTGTTCTCCCAGCTTTGAGACTCACAGAGCTTATCAGAATGGAAAATTACATCCAGAAATCACTTTTTGAAGACAGGAACTAATCCCTACCACTTTTGCACTGTTATTTCTGACAGTGAGAGGCTTAAGAAGCTGTCACCAGACTTACCCTGGCTCAGTACAATGCTTCCAACTGGGATTTTCTTTTCCAAGCTATATCCTCACACCAATGCTCCATGCCACTAAGGATGCCCCCATATCCAGCTGTTGTCCATTTTCACAATGACAGAGGCATGACAGGGACTTCTCTCCAGCTCAGACTTATGCTAGAAGCCATGGTGAGCAGCCATAAGTCACCAGTGCATCCCTGTCCCTGGATTTCTTATCTCACATCCCAGTGGAAGTAACACCACCATGGAGAATCTGACCTGAGCCACAGCCCAGGAGCTGAAACTGGGTTTGAAACTGGTTTATTTTTTTCAGATCTCAAAATCTTCCTGATCTGAGATTCCCAAAAAGAGCCTGATTGGTTAATCTGGCCCAAATTCATACAGACAATGAGTGGATGGGAGGAAGAGCTGCCATGAGGAATGGTTGGGACAGAAGCATCCCTACCTGAGCAGGAATACATTTCAGGAGCTCCATTTCCTTTGCTTCCAGCTCTGCTTTGTTCAGATGGACACACTCCACATCCTAAAAGAGTTTCCAGATATTTAGGAGTCAAAATTATGCCTACACAAGGATCTAAGGAAATTCCATTATATTTTTGGAGTAAGAAATTTTGTTTGAGAAACTCAGTTATCTCCTGACCAGCAACAGCTAAGGGGTTCCCAAAAATATATCTAATATTGAAGAGACCCTGCTGAAAAACCATCATAATTCAAGCACGAGGAACAGAAAACCACCAGTTTAGAATGAAGTATTCTCACAGTGGCATATTTTTCCACACCCCACACCTATCCAGGGACTTCTAAGATTCTCTAGACCTGCCCCCTGCCTTACAAGGAGTGGATCAGAGGAAATCCCTTGGATCTCTGCGCCCAAACCTTCCATTAATCCCAATTCCTTACCTTCTTCAGGAACATGAAATTTGGTCTCAGCAGTGGTGCATCTGTTCACTTCCTGCTCGTATCTGGTGGGGAAAAGACGAGACCAGGTCATTCCAAGAATGGAGACCTTGTTTGAGTGGATATTTAGGGGACAGAGTGCTTTGGATCTAATTCTTTTGGATCTCAACCTTTTAATCTCAACCTTTTGGATGGCAGCTTTTAAATCTCAAACTTTTGGATCTCAGGCTCTTGGATCTCAACATTTTGGGTCTCAGATTTTTGGATCTTGGGTTTTTGTGTCTCATCTTTCGGATCTCAGCCTTTTGGATCCCAGATTTTTGCACATCACCCTTTTGGATCTCAGTTCCTTAAGTCTTAGCCCTTTGAATTGCAGCCTTCATTACCTCAGATTGTTTGGAAGTCTATTGATATGGCCCAAGCCAAGAGTCCCATTAGTGCAGCTGTTGGAGCTCCTGCCCCAAGGGTAGTTTCTCCTCACTCACTGGCACTTGAATTCCTGCAGGAACTTCTCAGAGTAGCTCAGCTCAGGCTCCACCTGTTACTGTTGCCACCACAATGAGTCCAGCCACTGCCACCAGCAGCAGGAAAAGCTGCCCAAGACATTCTTGATGTCCCTTTGGGCTGGCAGCACCTGCTTGCACCGGACATCCCATTAGGCAGGCAACGCACTGTTCTGCTGCTCTGGAAGTTGCATCTGCACTCAGAGCAAAGCCACCTGTTCAGGTGTGTGTTGGGATGACTCCTGCTGGGACCACAGGAGTGTGGGGGACACAAGGAATCTGCTCTTCAGGGTCAGCAGTCCCCAGGCTCATTGAACCAAATGAGAGGACAAAGGGAGTCAATGTGACCTTCCTAAGCTACAGTCAAGTGGGAGGTGTCCCTGCCATGGAAAAGGGTTGGAACTGGATGATCCTTAGGGTCCATCCCAAACCAAGCTATACATGGTGGGATTGCTGGGGTCCTGCATGGGGCCAGGAGTTGGACTCAATGATCCTGGTGGGTCCCTTCCAACTTAGCATATTCTGTAATTCCATGAATCCTAGAGCAAAGTGAGCCTGCTGATCATCCCTATTCCAAGGAAGCCCTGGACAGCACAGCCTTTGTGACAGCTACAGAAACACCAAATTTTTAAATAAATCTGCATTAATGGGCTGAAAGTGGAAGCCCTCATTCATGGATAGGAGACCATAGAAAAAAGTCTGGCTGCAGAAAGAAGCCAACAGTGCCAAAGCCCCACTGGACACTTTGGAGGAACAGCTCCCTTCCACTATTAATAATAAAACCAGATGCAGTTCATCAAAGTATTTAAGAGCATAAATCAAATTAACCACATGTTTTAACTGCATTCATGGCACTGGGATCACATGCATCAAAACCAGCTCAAGGCTCATGAACTGCAGTGGAAAAGAAGAGATACCAAAGTCTGGAATGCCAAAGTCTCCTCTCAACTCTCACCTTGTCAATCAAAGAGGCAAATTGGCTCTGGAGGCTCTTTAACTGCTCCCTCTCCTGCTTTCAGACCCACTGTATTTCAGGGTTGGCCTTCACATCCAGGGGCTGCAGGAGGTCCCTGTTGACCTGCACCAGATGAGCACCTCCACATTTGCCAACCAACCCACTGGTGCCCCAGCACCCCTGACCTCCCCAGTGCCCAGAACAAGCCCATTTCCATCCCTTTGTGTTTTGGAGTCTCTCACTGTGGCTCCAGGCTCCTTAGCCTCTCCCAGACAATGCCAGGAGGGGGAAGTGCTGCTTCAGCCAAGGGTCAACCCACTAGAAGCAGAGGATGGTGAGAAGAATCTTCTCCCATGGGAAGCCCACCCAGCTGACAGCTGCTGGCTCATGCTGGAAGACACGATGGAGGAGAGAACACAATCCAGAAGGACCCCTCTGCTCTAACGCCTCTGCACTCCTCCTTTGTACACATCACAGGAGTGGAACTTGATTGATGAAAAGGAATAATTTGGGCTTTTCCTGGAGTTTGCAGTACCTGGTAGAAATTAGGAGGTTTAAATATGCAATACAAGTGAACATTTGTGAAATCCAGTGGAATTTCTCTAGGCATAAATCATGCAGTCAGCTCAGATTCTTTTATTGGGTTAGTTTGTCCTCCTTCCTTACAGTAAATACAGCTTAGGAAATGGCCTGGAGAGTGTTTCTTTCTTCCAAGGACAGTTTCCTCTGCCATGGAGACAAGGTGGGAGAGCTGAGGGTGTTAGCCTGGAAAAGAGAAGGCTCCAGGGAGAACCTGGAGTCCCTTCCAGTGCCTAAAGGGGCTCCAGGAGAGCTGGAGAGGGACTTGGGACAAGGGATGGAGGGACAGAATAAGGGGGAATGGCTTCCCACTGCCAGAGGATAGGGTTGGATGGGATACTGGGCAGGAATCCCTCCCTGAGAGGGTGATGAGGACCTGGAATGGATTTCCCAAGAGCAGCTGTGGCTGGCCCTGGATCCCTGGAAGTGTCCCAGGCCAGGTTGGATGGGGCTTGGAGCACCCTGGAAGTGAAAGGTATCCCCACCCATGGCAGAGGTGGAACTGGACAAGTTTTAAGTTCCCTTCCAACCCAATCCATTCTTGTGATTCTTGTTAAGTCTTTGACTTTGATTGTGTAGAACACCTGGAAAACAAAGCTCACAAGGAGAAGACAATAAAAAGCTTTGAAACTAGGAGGCTGTATCCCAGGGCTGTTAATTGGACACTGGTTAATCACCTAATTGAGAGCAGTGCTAAGTTGGCTGTGGTGGGCAGAGCATAAAGGAACCAGAAACCTGTATCCTGCAAAATTCCCTATTAATCCATCTGCTACTCCTTGTCACTACCCTTTAGATGGGAGCTTGTAATTAAGACCTTCGGGATAGCTCAAGGCAAATAAAAATTTATTTATTGGAGTGTCTTGACAGATGGAGAAGAAAAGGCTGAGAAGTTTCATAGAGTTGCTGAGAGCCCGAGAGGTGGAGCCAAGATTCCACCTCTCTGCTCATGGCTTCCTGCCAAAATCTCTTTCAAAACAAAAAATGGTGAAAGTTTCATTTCAGATCACTCAGAAGAAATCATTTTCCTCTGCTACTCCACCACATTAATCCTGAAATTTTTCAATAGGCTCAAACCTTGGTCAATGTTTTTGTGGCCATTAATCATTTAAGCATTTCAAATCAAGAAATGGGATAATATTTCCCCTGCTCATTTCTCTCCTTAGTTTTTTGGGGATTGTTTAATTTTTAAATTTTTTTTTTTTTTTCAGTTCCTGGGCTTGTCAAAGCTGTTTTCACCACCTTTCACAAGAAAGCTGATGAAAAACCCATCTGATTACCAGGAACCTTGCTGGAATTCTCTTTCCAAGAGCAGCTGATGCCAAAGGCTTCCCTGTACCTCGTTATTTGCAAATGTTCTGTTCTGGAACACTTTGCCCTCGGCCCAGCAAGGGAGATAATTGATAGGATGAGGCAGCTGGAAAGACAATCAAGTTAATTAGGGGTTCTTGACAGTGCTATCAATTACACCCACACAGGGCAGCGATTGAAGTCTGGATGTTTCATTTAAACAGAGGCAGCGTCCATGGCATTCCCAGCTGGAAGAGCAGGATTGGAGCCCAGAGGAGGACATTTGGCCTGGAGCTGCTCTGACTCAGCTTCATTTTGTGCCTCCAGTTTTTCTCTCCTTGGGCTCTGCTAAATCCCCCTCCTGATAGTCCTGAGGTACCCCAAGGGCTCTGAGCAGGGTTCTCACAGCACCTGCCTTGAAAATTTGGAGCTTTTCAAGTAAAGAAAGAGTTCACATAGAGTTTTATTTCCTTCATGTGGCCAGAGCCAACAGGTTCATGGCTAGGTCCAGGTTGTCCTCCCAGAATAAATTGCAAAAGGTTATGGATGGTTTAATTAAGTTTTCTTCATATTTTCTAAGCCAAACTTCTGAATTTGGGTTTTCACAGCCCTGGATGTCACAAAAGATTCATCCATCGGATCACCCTCTCTTCTGACTCCCAGCCCACTTGACCCCTCATGACCCCAAGTCCCCAAAAGGTACCTGAGGCCACTTGATACCACCCTTGGGCTGTAGCTTACAGGGCCACAACATCAGCTCTGCCTTCCTCTCCCAGTTCCACCCCACCCCACACAAATTGCTGTAGGAGACAAAATATTTATGCCTCATTTGACAGCTGAAGGTCCCCAAATTTGAAGCACACCAGCACTCTGCTTCTCTCACCCAGCTGGTAGAACTCGATGTATCTGTGTCAGAGCAGTCACCTTTCTGCAGCTCCCTCCCAGGACAGGGAGGGTTGGATGTGGACTGTGTAGCAGAGTAATCACAGCTCACCAGCTCTCGCCAGGAATTTTGGAAAGAGGCCCAGCAATGAGCCTTACAATTTTAATGGTGTTACAATGCAGCCATGACTAATTTCATGGGGTTTTGCCAAAGTAAATCAGGGGGGAATGTCTTGTTCTGGTCACATTTGCACAGCAAAAATGTAAAAAAAACCGTCCACCAGTCAGACTGGGAGAGCTGGGGCAAAGACCAGCTCCACAGTAGCACAGCACAACCTTTTCCTCCCACTAGATGGTGGTATCAGTGCATTTGGGCCTCTGCTTGGGTTCCTGTGGTGCCAGGAGCATCCTGGGGAATCCTGGAGCACCCAAAGGAGGGCTGTGAGGATAGCGAAGGGTCTGGAGGGGCCACACAAGGAGCACCTGAGGGTTGGTTTGTCCAGCTGGAGAAGAGGAGTGTGAGGGGACACTCATTGGGTGCTGCAGCTTCATCCTGAGGGCCAGCTCCGATCTCTGCTCTGGGAACCAGGGACACGACCCAGGGAATGGCTGGAGCTGTGTCATGGGACATTTAGTTTGGGTATCAGGAAAATTGTTTTCCAGGGAATGGTTGAACATTGAACAGACTCCCCAGGGAATGGTCATGGCCCTGAGGCTACCAGAGCTCCAGGAATATTTGGACAATGCTCTCAGGAGGTGGGATTTTGTAATTAGTGGGATTTTTGGGGTGTCTGTGCAGGGCCAGGAGTTGGACTCAAAGATCCTTATGGGTCCCTTCCAGCTCAGGATATTCCATAGTTCTGCAATTCCATGAGATGACCCAGTTCACTCCTGGAAACACTCAGGAACTTCCCAGGATGCCACAAGCAAGAGGTTGTTACAGCAGTGGGAGATAATATTTAGGACAGCACTTGGACAACGAGTTCCTCAATCCATGGAAGCTGACCTTCCCATGGACTTATGCTCTGAGGCTGACTCAGCCTGGGATGTTCTGTAAAACATGTGAACCTCTGGCATAAAACCAGCAATGAGACAAAGTCAACACCCGCTCCAAAGAGAACTGACTTTCCACCAGCTCCTCCCTTCTCCCTGTCCTCCCCCCATTCCTGAGATCCTGTTCATCCACTAGCACTCCCAGAGGCTCCTGCTCTGCCTGGGCACAGGGTGTCATCAAACTCCTTCTCTTGGCATTCACAGCCCAGTGGTGATGGAAAACACACACCAAGACATCAGCTGAGGGTCCCCTCTTTTGATCCTCTTCTCATGGCTTCAGGTCAGCTCCTGAACACCAAAGCTTGAAATGTCTGTAGCCTTATGGAGTCAATCTTGTGACATTTTCCATCAAAAAACTCATGGGTGATCTCAAATTGACATTTGAAACAGAGGCTGGACTTGGATAATCCTTGTGGGTCCCACCTAGCTCAGGATATTCAATGATTCTGTTGTTCTGTGAACTTAGGGATGAGCCAATGAGGAGCCGGCAGTGGATGGCCGTGGAAACATCAACATGGCCACGGAAACATCAACATTGCATCTTTTTTTGATGTTCTCCACACATTTTTCAATATGCTTTAGCACTGGAAATAAAATCATCCACTTCATTACCCCAGCTCAAATCTGAATGGTCCAAAGAACTGAATCTCAGCCTCCATCTTAAATTTCTGTGGTGCAAAGACCTGAATGTTAGTGTTGGTCTTAAAATTTCTGTGGTCTGAAAACCTAGAATTTGTGCTTAGTCTTAGATCTCTGTGGTCCAAACCCCTGGAATTTAGCTTTGGTCTTAAATTTTTGTGGTCCAAACACCTTAAATATGACCTTGATCTCAAACCTGTGTGATCCAAAGACCTGAATATTGGTGTTGGTCTTAAGTTTTTATGGTCCCAAGACCTAAAACTTGATATTGAACTTAAATTTGTGTCTAAACCCCAAAAATTTGGTCTTGATCTTAAATTCATGTGGTCCAAAGACCTAAATCTCAGTGCTGGTCTTAAATCCATGTGGTCCAAAGTCCTAAACTGGGCCAGACGCTCTCCTTGCAGAACCAGCAGGAGCCGGTTCAAAAGCTGCTGGAGGAAAGGAACCACTAAAAATATTTTAAAATATTGTATTTTTAGGCAACTCAAATGCCAGATGAGATTTTCCACTCCTATTCCAACAGGTACAATTGGATATGGAAGGAGGTGCTGGAACACACATCTCCAGAAACTAGGCAACCCTTGATGGCTCTGCTGATGAGCAGAACAGGCTTGGATATTCCTCCCAAGCCTCCCCTGCGGTGCCTGACATACTCCAAGTGTGTAAACAGCACTGAACCCCCTCGGGGGTTCCCAGTTGTTGCTCTCAGTTCTCCTTGGAACCTCAAAAGTCAGTCCAGGTCCACAACCTGGAGCAGAGGCTGTGTCTGATCCCAAGAAGGTGACTCATCTCTTCCAAGGGAAAGGCATGAATGGGATGCTAGAATTGTCTCCAGAAGTGCTCATTTCTTATCGATTTTCGTCCTATTTGTCCCTTCATGCTAAAAAAGGGATCAGTAAAAAAGACTGAGGCCAGACCACAGCACTCATATTTTTATTATTAATAAAATATTTTTACTATTAATCAGATATTTCTATCATAAATCTAATTTTTTTTTACTAAGCAGATATTTTTGTTGGTAATCCAATATTCTAATTATTATTCTGATACAATTATTATTAGTCTAATATTAATCAAATATTTATTTCATAATCTAATATTTACATTATTAGCAGATAACTGTATTATTTATCATATAATTATATTAATCCAATATTNTTGGAACCTCAAAAGTCAGTCCAGTCCATTTTTGCCTAATTAAAGCCTAATCCCTTGGATAGAAATAGGATTGTGATGATGCAGAGTGGCTTTCATTTGGATCCTGAGGTTTCACCTGAATTGTGAAGCCTCTTGAGAGCCATGAAGCTGAACCCAGGTAAGATCCAGTTTTGACTGAACTACAACATCTGGAGCTCCCTCCATGCAGAGATTCCAAAGTGCCTCCAGACTTTGCTGCGAGAGTTTGATTTAGCCCTTTGTAGCTCCATATGGAATGATGGAATGTATTGGGATGGGAGGGACCTTAAACCACCCCCTGCCATGGGCAGGGACATCTTCCACTATCCCAGGCTGCTCCAAGCCCCATCCAAACTGGCTCACAACACTTCCAGGGATGGGGAATCCTCTGGGAAATCCATTCCAGGGCCTCACCACCCTCACAGGGAAGAACTTTTTCCCAAAGTACTGCCTAACCTTCCCCTCTTCTATCCCCTTACCCACCCCTTGCCCATTCACTCCGTCCCAAGTCCATCTCCAGCTCTCTTTGAGCCTCCAATGAAGGAAAATGACCATTAAAGATCACTTCCTATCAAAATAGTTCCATAATTCCATTGACATTCTGTGGTTGATTTTTGTGGCTCTACAGCCCTTTGTAAAACGGTCTCCACAGGGAATTTCCCAGAAATCTGGGTCTCTGCCTGTCACCCTCCTGCCCCTCCCAGGACTCATCACAGTTGGAATTCCTTCCAAAGGAGAGGATTCTCCTTCCCTCCAGCTGGGGAAAGGACATGAAATATTCCCAACAGGATTGGAACACTCCAGTTGTCTCAGTAGAGTGTTGCTAAACAAGGGTAACATTATAAAATTGAAACTTTTGATATAAAATCAGCTGGTCTGTGCTTTGTTAGAGCTTTTGATTGGACTTTAAAGAGGTTCTGGGAGAAATTTAGGGAATATCTTGCTTCCTGTGATAAAAATCACCACTGAATAAGATGATAGAATCATGTAATATCCTGAGTTGGAAGTGGCACACAACAATCATCAAGTCCAACTCAAGACCCTGCACAGGACAATCCCAAAACCATATGTTGGCCAAGAAATGTTTCCTCAGGTACGCCCTATCTCACCTTAACTTGGGACGCCGGGGGGAAAACAACCAAAAGCGAGATGAGACTTTGCTACTCACAGACTTCCTGCTCCTTTCTTCATCTGCAGCTGAAGTGACAAAAAGAAACCTATACAGAGGATCTGTCCCCGAGTTATTTAATGAGTGACTCCTGGAGAAAATGATGGATCCAAGGTGTAGCCATGTGTCCTGTCTGACTGGTCAGACCAGACCTAAAGGACATGGCCCTAAACCCCATTTTTACAGCAGATGGTGCATTTTGTCCTTCTTTTCTAGTCACCTTCTTCCAGGACCTTTTTCCCTGTGGTTGGATCAGATTTCCATGAATTCATTTATATGGAAAGTTCTGTCAAACATCTCATTGGAGACAGAGTCCTGCCCTCCCCCAGACCAAAACAAACACACCAGAGAGGGTTTCAAGCTTTTAGTTGCTAAAGAAAAAAGTTCCACACAGCCTGTGATTAAAAGCTCTGAGAAAGCCCAAGGAAGGGACACCGTCACAATATCAGCATCCTGCAGGGGAGTGGGATGGAGAGTCCAGGGATGGTTGTGCAGAGAGAGCTCAGGATGATGCACAGCCCATCCAGACCAGTGGTGACAGCAGGAAAGTCCTATTGCCGCCGACATGAGGGAACAGTATCATCCTGTTCCACTGGTGAGATTTTGCATCCAAGTTTTACTTGTGGGCAGCATCTCCAGAGGAACTTGGGCCACTTCCATAGGCAGACCAGTAACCTGGGCTTGGAGAAGACCATCCTCCTCCTGACCTGCATTCCTCAGTATCATCTCTGCAGCTGGGTGTCTTGTCCCCACAGGTCCCTCCTCCATAACAACTGTCCCCTCCAGAGCAATCCCAACCTCCTTCCCCGCCACTGCCAGACCTGCAGGTGCCAGCAGAGCTCAATCCCCAAACTCCGGAGATGGAGTTTCCTCCTCCTCCAGAGATTGATCCTCTCCTGCTGGAGCTTCCTCCTCCATAGCCTGAGCCTCCCCCATATCCAGAGCCTCCCCCATATCCTGAGCCTCCTCCACACCCTGAGCCCTGTTCTCCCCCAGCAATGCACCCACCACTGCCAGAACTGGATCGACCCCAGCCTGAGCTTCCTCCTCCTTCCCCACCACCAGAGATGGAGCCTCTCCTGCTGGAGCTTCCGACTCCATAGCCGGAGCCTCCCCCATATCCAGAGCC
>VWZP01010183.1:0-51912 GCA_013396995.1 Dicaeum eximium
AGACACAGACTGTCAGCTCCACAATTTACCTGAGTTCTAATTTGAGTAGAATGTTCCCATTGTTCCCAGTCGGGGTTATGGCCAGGATGGAAACTTGGAATTGATAGGAAAGATGTTACAGGAAAGAGAATTTAGGCATTTCTTTATTCTGGCCAGGATGTGCGACAGAAATTATTTCATCTGCACGTGCCCGGGTTGTGCAGTGAAATTCATTCCATCACACGTGCCTCTTTACCAGACTTTTGACATATTTATACATACAAAGCCCCAAAGAAATTCTTGTTCATTGGTCTTAAATTACACAGTTCTTAGTATTCGATCTCCTATTGGTTGTTGATCCCTTTGCCTTCAATGCTAATTTGGTCTTCATTCTTTTGTTCCCTTATCAATCCCCCACCTCCTGACACTCCTCAAACTGCAACCCCCACCTGTTGAGAATCACTAAGGGATGTGATATTTCACTGAACCTGAGGGGAATTTTTGGCAGATTCCTCTGCACAGATCAGTACAGATGTACACACCTCTGAATGTGTGTGAATTGATTATGCTATGAATGCTTTTATCATGAGTCTGTCATTAAGTCACTGCTAAAATGTAGCAAATGCTACTGAATGTTTAATTGTTAAATCAGTCCATGACTTCTAAACCCCTTTGCACCCTCATCTTTTTGCACCCTGACCCTTTTGCATCCTCGGTCTCCATGTAAATCATCCTAAATGGATTCCAATCTGTTTTTCCTACACATACTTCAGCCATGTAGTCAGTAACAGGGTGAACATCGTAATTGAACTCCCTTAAGTTGCACTTTCACAAATTTGTGTTAAAGTCTGCTTTTGGCAGTACCTTTGAGTGCCCAAACCATTTCCTGGTGACACCAGTGGTCACACAGCACACGTGTGTGCACGTACAGACACATGGACATACCCACGTGTGTGTCTGGCCACAGAGATGAAGACGCAGCCCTCACAGGAACACCAACAGCACCAAAGCCTCATCCTGCTCCCCTTGGCTAATCAGCCCCTCAGTCCTTGAGTGGAAAAATACCTACACACACATCCCCACACGCAGGCAGGCCCAGGTACACACACTGCAGATCCATGTGCACACACGGTGTGCAGAAGCCAGCTCAGCGCCCCTGCCTGCCCGGCCGCTCTCCTGTTGCGGGCACCCCCAAGCAGCGGCACTCGCTGCCCCCGTCACCTCCCACCCAAAGGCGGCCCGAGGTCCTGCTCCGCTCCCGGACCGAGGGCGGGGCGGAGGTGCGAGGCCGGAGAGTGGCGTACGGCAGGTTTTGGCTCGGCTCGGCTCTGCTCTGCTGGGCACGGCACGGCACGGCACGACCTCCCGAGATGCACCTGCGGGAGTCAGACCCCCGTCAGAGCGCATCTCCTTGGGACCCTTCCCAAGGCCGTGCCAGTGCGGTGATGGAGCGGGACGGGGACATGCAGGCCCGGGAAGTGTGCGAGGAAGAGGAGAATGGCTGCGAAGAGCTTTCACGAGGAAGCAGTCTCTCGCTGCCGAGCAGGTAGGAAGCGGCTCCGTCGGGCAGAGCCGTACCGTGCCCGCTCGGTTCGGTTCGGTGCGAACAGCTCCGGCCGGGCGAGGGGCGGCTCACGGGCGTGCGAGCCCAGGGGGGCTGCGGGCATCCCCTCCACAGCCCCGGCCGCCTTCCTCCTGGAGTTCCCAGGGCGTCGCAGGCAGATGTTGGTCCTGGAGATCCCCGCTAGATGGGTCCCGCGGCCTTGCGGTCCCTGGACAGGCTCTTCTGCACCGGCAGCAGCGGGAATGTGGCTCCTGGCTTGCACCTAGCGTTTGGGGGAAAAATAACGGCTGAGTGAGAAGAGGGATCTGCCTACACACGGAAACGGGGCTAGACCCCGCAGCAGAAATTATTTGACTCTGATTTTCGCAGCAGAATGGTGTAGAAGGGGGTAGATTGCTAATTTAACCCTAGTGGAAGCTGCCCTTGGCCACGGCAGGGGGGTTGGGATGAGATAATCTATAAATCCCTTCCAACCCAAGCCATTCCGTGATCCTATGCACCCCTTCACAACCGAGTGCATCCTCCTCCAAAGTACATCAAAACTGGCTGGAGCAGCTGCAGGAGCTGCAGTCCCTGCCGTGGGCTCCCTGATCATTCCTTTCTGGCCCCCAGCACAGCTGGCTGCACACCTGGCAAGCATTTCCCTCCCCGGGAGAATGACCCCACAAAGCCAAGGAGAGGAAGCTGTGAGCAAGGCAGCACAGTACCGTGGGTGGAGCAGCACTCTGGGATGCCCGAGGTGGAGTGGGGCACAGCTGGGCAGTCACACCAGCTGTAACGTGTGTAGAACAGGGATACCATTTGCTGTGGGACATTACTGCAATTAGATCGCTGCAGTTAGTTTGCTGACAGTCTAGAAAACCCCAGGAAAACCCCCATGAATAACATTTCTGGTGCCTCAGTCCTCTGCTGTGGAAGGTGCTGATAACCTGCCTGTCTCCTTACCTCAGCTCAGGGATTACCACACCATTCATCCAGTCAGGCTTCCCCAAGCCCAGTAGGGCTTGGCAGGACACAATCCGGCCTAGGCTGGTTGGGCTCCTGCATCCCCAGACATGCTCCATACCCTGCATGCAGGATTTACCTCTGTAAGGCTGAGCAAGTGGTTGTTTGAGTGACTGGTGCCAGCCAAGGGTTTCCTCTGTGCCTCCAGAAAAGCAAGCTTGGCACTTTTTGGACTCACCATGATTCCCTGGAGCTCTGAGGCTGGGGTCTCCAGCCAGTGAATGGACCCAGCCTCAAAGACCCTACAGCCCCAGTATCCCATGGTCCAGGGCACAGGTGAATTGTGTGCACCAGCTGCAGGTGAAATCCTGCAGAGAAGGGGCTGATGGGATGAGGGAGGGAAACTGTTCCTGGGAAGTGGCCAGAGCTGGCTTCTCCATCTCACCCTGCATGATGTGATTCAGCAAATGCACATTTCCCCAGGCAGCCTGGCTGCTTCCCGGTGCAGGTGGGGAAGCTGGGGACAGAGCTGACCTGGGACACAGGCGCTTCTCTGTCGGAGACAGTGTCCCACCCCCAGCCCAGCCAGTGGCACGCCAAGCACTCGCCCAACTCCCCATGTGCTGGGTACAGAGGGAACAGCTGCAGGGGCCCTTCTGCTGCCTCAGGAGCTGGGACAGCACCCAGAGTCAGGCCAGGATCTAAATTTAAACTCATGCTTTGTGTGTTTGTACATGCAAGTGCAGGCTCCAGCCCCCACTCCCCCACCACCTCCCCTGCTGCACAGAGGAGACAGAGACCCAGAGGAGCTCCAGCTGGCTGGGACCTGGGGAAGGGGGGCTCCACTGCAGGGCAGGAGGGGAAGAGACAGCTAGGGGAACAACACCATGGAGCCCGCTTCTCCCCAGGGTGACGTGAAGAAGAGGCAGCAGAAGGAGAAGTCCAAGAAGCCAGTACCGCCACTAGCTCCTCGTCCACCCAGGGCTCTGTTCTGCTTAACTCTGGAAAACCCTCTGCGGAAGGCGTGCATCAGCATCGTGGAGTGGAAGTATCCTCTGGCTGCAGGGGCTGGGGGCCAGTGTGTGTGTGCCTGTGAGCATGGCAGGGGTGCTGGGGGCACGAGAGCTGTCAGCCTGTTTCAGGCTTGTGCTGTCTCGTCAGGCCTGTAAAAGGCAGTGAGGCACTCAGGGAGCCCTGGCAGGATGCACTGGCAAAGGCAATGGCTGTGCTGACTGGGGCATGAATAGGCTGGTGGGGAAAGCTGGGGCTGAGGAGTGGGTCAGGCCATGGGGCCTTTGGTGGGGTGGGACTGGGACAGGCAGGGACAGCCTGGGGGCAGGGGACTTGGGGGAGTGAATGTGTTGTGTGTTGTGTGCTGGGGAAAAATGGGGGGCAGGCTGTTGAGAGGGGAGGGCTTAAGTGTGTCAGGAGGGGGCATAGTGCTCATCCAGGAGTGGGGATGGGGTCAGGCTGGGGACACTGTGATACTCTGGAGAGAGAGGTTTGGGGGTAGGTAGCAAGACCATGGTGAGTTGCTTGGGATGGCTCTTCGTGTGTATCACAGTCTGCCTGATCCCACAGCTGTGCTCTGTCCTGGTGGGGGCCCTCCCCCAAATCCTTGCTGACACCATTGTCCTCTCAGCTCCCTTTCCCATCCCTCCCTGGTACTGCTTTCACAGGTGAAGGCTTTTTGTGGGTGATACTGTTCAGAGGGATTGCCTTTCTTTGTGCCTTTAACTTAGTATTGTAGTTCAGGTGTTGCTTTTTGACCTTTTCCCTGGGGCGTTGAAGCTCAGAAATACCAAAATGTCATGTTTCTGCCATGCATCCAGGAGCTGTTCACCTATCTTTTATGTGAAGGAAGAGAATGGGAGATGAATATTTCACTTTGATTTCAGCAAAATGTTTGGGCTGTAGCAAAAACTATGGGCTGGGGAACAGAATTGAGTTCTTCCACCACATCTTTTCTCATTTCAGTTGCTGAACTATATCTGGTTCCTGGCCTTGGTAAGATGATCCCACCCCTGGCCAGGCTTTACTATAGGAGGTGGCTTGGTCACCTGAGGCTGGCTGTGTTGCTATGAGGATACCAAAAGCATGCCCAGAGATGCTGCTTTGTCCAAAGCCCAGGGAGCCTGTTGGCAGGCATGGGGACATGCTCACAGCACTGGTGCTGCTGGAGTTTGAGACCTCATTCCTTTACTGCAAGGGGACTCTCTGTCCTCCTGGGAGTGGGAGCAGGGCCAAAATTGGAGAGTTCTCATTTTCTGTGTCTCTGGCAAGAGAAATGATGGTTCTATGGGCACATAGAAGGGAGCTGTGCCTGTGTCTTAAATGGGCACTGAGTAAGGAAGAAGCTTGTGTGTATGCCCGAGTGGTGGTGGAAGAGCTGGAAATAGGACTTCCATCTTGCAGCATGCTCAAACACATTCTTCCTGCTGGGCCAGCACATGCCAGAGCAAGGGCACTGCACAGGGAGGGTCTTCCCTACCTCAGTGCTCTGAAAGGGGACAAGTGGGTGCCCCACCAGGACGGTGGCATGTGCAGGTGGTTCTGACCTGTGCAGGACAAATGATCCAGGGAATCAGGTTTCTCCAGTGCCTGGCTGTATTTATACCCAGATGCACCTGGCTGCCCTCACTCAGGGATCAGGGTATGCGAGGCGTGACAGGGTCGGGTCGTTCCAGTTCCTGTGGGTTATTATGGTCTGCAGGGACATGCAGGCTGCCAGGGGGAGGTTAGCTGTGACCCTCTTCTGTGGGGGTACCTGGGCCGTAGGTTCTGTGTGGCAGTATGTGTTCCTGTTCCCTGGGCCCATCACTGCTGTGTAGCTGCTGCTGTCAGAGCACAAAGCTGAGCCACAGGAGTGGGCCAGAGTCTTTTTCAAGCAGTTGAAGGGTGGGCACCATCACTCCACTCAGCCCAGTGTGAGTGAAAGGCTGATTTGATGCAGAGGGTGTTTTCTGCTGAAATTCGCTCACATTTCAGAAAATATATTCATCAGAACAAGGAAATTGAATGTTCTGCAGCTTACTGGGTGTTGTGTGCAAGACACTTAGTCCAACAGCCTGATAGTTGTTGGGACATGTCTCACTTTGTGACACCACCAGGTGTTTCAGGTAATTTTTTAGCCAGGAGAACTTCAAGGCAGATGAGTGAGCATTCTGGGGACCCTGGAGGACCACAGAGCTGCAAGACAGAGAGGCCTAATTCCTGCTGCAAGGCAGATGTGGAGACCCTTGGATGCTGTGTGGTGGGAGCATGCTGGACAGAAAGAAGTTAGATTGCAAGAAAAGGAGATGAGCAGGATGCTGAGGCTCTGTGTCAGTGGCAGGAGGCAGAGACACTGTACCCAATTATCTACATGTCTGTCCCACTGCATTTCTACCTCATAACTGTGCCAGACTTGCAGAATCACAGGCAGCAAGTGGATTCCAGCTCCAGTTACAGGAGCTTCAGTTGAGGTCATGCTTCAAGGAGGGCTTGTCTTACCCTGCCCAAACAGGCAGGGAAGTCTCCAAACCCTGGGCTCTGCCTCATTACCTGGACACAAAGGGGAGCAGCTTTTCCAGCTGACTTCAGTTTTTAAAGTGTCATCAGGTTGATGGATAGAAAGGTTCAGAAAAGGAGACAAAGCCTGTGATGAGCCCAGGACACACCTGACAGCAGTCAGCCAGCACTCAGGCTGGTGTGGCTAGCATGCTCTCCAGGTGCCCCTTGCTCTGTAATACTGGGCTGGACAGTGATGTGGCCACCAAAGCCCAAGGCAGCCCTCAAGGGAGAATGATGGGGGGAACAGAGAGTGGGGATCTCAGGAGGGAGAACCTGGCTGCAAATGAGGCCCTGGAGACAGAGTTTGAGTTGTTTGGAGGCTTCAGGAAGGTGAGAGCTGAAGCTTGTCCAAGAGGTTTCAAGGCCCAAGCAAAGCAGTGACAGGAGCAGGAGCCTGGGAGTGACCAGGTGCCTGTCCCAGGGTCTTCATGGGGAAATATTGAAGTCATCCCTTTCATTCTGAGATGTCATGGGCCCAAAGAGCCCAGTTTCTGCCTTGAAGGGGGTGGGGCAGTCCTCAGGCTGAGCACTGTGTTCACTGCCAGGCCCTGGCTCTCCTGGGGACAGTCACAGGAGCACTGCCTGTACTGCACCACCAGGGCTGGAAGGACACCTGGGGGGGGATGTTCTGCCACAGGAGCCCCTGGATGAGCTGCCTTGCCCCTAGAGAGCTTCAGCTGGGGCCACACAGCCCCTGTGAGACCCGAGCAGCAGGAGTGTCCCTCATGGGTGCCAAGTGCAGAGGGGGCCAGGGCCTGCCTGCTCTGGAGGGGGATGCTTGGGTTCAGTGCCCACATTCTGCAAAAGGCTCCTGGCCCTTCAGGGTGATTCACTGAAGGATGAGGAGGGGGAAGCTGCCAGCTCTCCCAGCCTCTGTTCTGTGTCAAAGCTGACCCTCTGCAGTGGCCGTGCACTGGGAGTCCTGGCCCTACAGCCCCCAGGCTGTGCCAGGCTCAGCTCTGGCTGCTCCCTCTGTGCTCTGCCCCCGAGGGGGGTTGGTTCTCCACACCCACCCAGGCGGGACAGGACAGGGCAGGGGTGGGGTTATTCCTCCTTTTTCTTTCCTGTCTGCACTCCTTAACCCTTCCTCTTAGACCCTTCGAGATCATCATCCTCCTCACCATCTTTGCCAACTGTGTTGCCCTGGCCATCTACCTGCCCATGCCTGAGGATGACACCAACATCGCCAACTCCAGCCTGGTAAGGAGCACTTGGAGCCCTTCGTGCAGCCCCCAGGGCTCTGTGGAGCTGCTGGCCCGGTGTGACACGGCTGCAAGGTGGCAAGAGCTGTTCTGGGGCCATCTGCTGCCCCAGGGGGCAGTCAGGCAGTGTTGGTCCAGCCAAAGCTGCTGCAGTCAATGGGAGGCAAGGGTGGGAAGAAGTGACTGCAAAATGGGTTTTCAGAGGGGCTGAAACCACTTCTGGGTAGAGATCAAAGGCAGCAGGTTGTGTGTGGAATACACATGAAGGAAGAATTGATGCAAATAAAAGAAAAAATTTCCTTTGATTTTTTTTTATCACACTTTCAAAAGGAAACATCCTGTTCCAGAAAGGCTCAAGTGGTTTGTTTCAGCATTTTGGAATAAATTTTTCTGGCCTTTCCTTTCAAAACTGTATTTTAATTTAGTTATTTTTTATTTAAAAGGGGAAAAA
Organism: Dicaeum eximium; assembly: GCA_013396995.1. Taxonomy (NCBI): domain Eukaryota; kingdom Metazoa; phylum Chordata; class Aves; order Passeriformes; family Dicaeidae; genus Dicaeum; species Dicaeum eximium. The sequence continues at coordinate 7,694 of VWZP01010183.1, forward strand.
AACCTGTGTCTGTTAGGCAGAAAGGTTATTCCTTTCCAGTCATTATTTCATATTCTTCCACAGTCGCTCCAGTTTTCCTGGAATATGATGTTTTGATGTGACCCAGATCAACAGTTGACATTATTTTTAGTTTGCCACTCCTTTTACTCTTCAGATCCCCACTGTGGTTCAGTCTACATTGATTTCCACTGAGAGACTGAGTATGACTGAATCAAAACATCTAAATCCCCCTTTTAATGAAATGTTCTCTCCTGCTGGTTCCAGGACTCCTCAGGGTAAATGCCCATGGAGGGTTAGTTCCAGGGCTGTTCCTTCAGCCTCCTGGCTGGTCTGAGCAGCCTCCCTAACCCCTGGACTGGTTTTGGGTTCCTCACAGGCCGGGGGCACAGCAGGCTTTGGTAGGTGCAGTTATGTCAGAGGAGAGAGATTAAAGAGGCAAAGCAAAGCTGGGGGAGTTGATCATGGGAAGCAGGAGATGGGGACTGTGGGGATGGGGGCTTCCCTCGGGGAGAGGGCTTGGGATGTGGCTGAGACCTGTGAGGGCAGAGCTGGGGGAAGCCCAGGTGTGTGTGGGGATAAGGGGATGAAGTGGTGCTGGCCTCACAGGGCTCCCCGAGGGGCTGATGCTGCCCCAGGACCTTTCCCATGAGCAAGAGGCACATGGGCAAGGACCAAGCAATGTAAATTCATTGCAGAAATGAAATTCCATCTATTTTTATTTCTTGTATATTAGATTACTTATGTACCCTGCTGGGGGATATGGTGTGGCCTGTTGCCACACCAACAGGTATCAAGAGCCAGGTAGCCCCAGGCTGCTGTTCTTTCATTCCTGCTTGCTGTCCCTTTGTCACCATGTTCTGGTGGCTTTGTAGGAGCAAACCCAGCTGAGAATTTAGGCACCCATCACCTGGGGCATCAGGCTGTGCTTAGCACAGGCCTGCAGGTAGTGAAGAAAAGCTTGTTGAGGCATTTTCCTGCAGCAGAGATGTGCTGTGATGTGTTTAATCTGTCCCTTTTCTGTCTCTTCATTGCCCAATCCTCTCTGGAGAAGGCTGAGTTTATAAAAAGACATTGAAATTATTGAGAAGGCAAAGTGTATGAGGGGAAACTGAGTCAGGGCAGTGAGGACGTTGCCCCATGTTGTTTGAGGAGGCAGGATTGAGGTTCCCTCTCACCAGAGCTCACTGCTGAGGGGTGTGCAGGGCCTGCCAGGCCCTCAGAGCAGTGACAGCCACTCTGCTTTAAAGCTGAGAGGTCCAGCAAGTGATGCCTTCTGGGGCTACCTAAAAACAGAGGCTAAACAAAATTAAGAGAATAAAAAGCAGTTATATTTATTGAAGGGCCTTCAGGTACATTTAGGGCAGATGAAGCCCCCCAGGGGCTACACCCAAAATGGACCACAGGTCACACTTGGGGTTTTCACACTTTTGTAAGTTGGGTCCATTTGTATATTGGGGATGAATCTTCCAATTACAGCTTCAGGTAATGAAGTCATTTACCCCCAGTATGCTCCCCACCAAGTCCCTTTTGTTTCCATCTCTCAGGGCCTGAGGCAGTGAGGTGTCCTTGATTCCCAGGCCTGGAGAGGAATTGTTGTGTCTGACCAAAATGGGAAAGCAGCAGCTGGCACTGTGTATGGAGCTTAGAGTTACACACTAAAGAATGCAGGAGTACAAATACATGAAAAATATAAAAGCTCAAATCCTCAGGCATCACAAGGAGAGTCTCTCAGGAAGAGAGGATTCCTAGCAGACCTCTGCTGCCACTGCCTTCCTGCAAGATTGGAAAACCTGCAGAGCAGGCACACTCTGTGTTCCCAGGACCAGTCAGGGAAGTTGCAGTCAGAATTTACAGTAGGTTTAGAATTAGTCTCATGAAAGCTTGGTTAATTAGAACTCTTGTTTGGGGGGTGAAAAATGAAATACCATAAAAATGAAAATAATGACAAGAAATAACCATAACCATACATTTTCTAAGAATCCATTTTGCTTTGTCCTGGAAGAAGTACAGTTGTTTAATTTCAACACATTTCATTATTATTTTTTCTATATTAGATTTCTTTTGATCCAGAAGGGTTTTCTTAATCCTGCTTGTATCTGATTTTGTCTTTTTCTAATGGAATGAAAATATTTTCTTCAACCGTGATGAAATGATTTTGACTTTTCAGCTTGTTCAATAATTCACAGCATTTATTTTCACTTTTACTTGAGTTTCCAAAGTTTCAAATCCCACTGTTTTTCACTGGAAACCTTACTCCAGGAGCAAGCAGCTTCAGAATGTGTTTAGCAAGGCAGGCTAAACAGGGATTTACCCAAGAAGGGCTGTGTGTGACCTGGCTGCTTGACCTCTGTTTATGAGCAGTGAAGAAATAAAGTCAAATTTAGAGTACGGTTCATCTCCCAGGGCAGTTGAGCCATTTCTGTAGCTCCAGTGGGTGCTGTTTGATGTGCTGCACATACTGAAATACCCGGTTTTCATAGAAACATAGAATTGTGATATGATTTTAGTCAGGAGGCTCATTCTACCCCTTGCCATGGGCAGGGACACCCTTCACTGTCCCTGTCCAAGCCCTGTCCAGCCTGACCTTGGACACTTCCAGGAATGGGGCAGCCACAGCTGCTCTGGGCACCCTGTGCCAGGGCTTCATCACCCTCACAGGGAACAAATTTTTCCTAATATTTAAATGTATTGTCAATTTAAATCAAACTCTCTTTTCAGTTTAAAGTTTTTCCCCATCAGTGGGACTCAAGGGTGACTGCTTGGAGGGAGACCACCCTTTCAGACCACCAAAAAGCAGCTGTCCTGAGTCCATGGGCTTTGTAGGAATGTCAGGTAGGACATGGGGCCTAGGGAGTGGGGGACAGAGCTGGAGCTCAAACTGTTGATAAGACAATTTAAGTATCACAGTGATGGTCTCTGTGCAGGCACGCTGCTGGTGTCACTCATAGTGGCTTTAGGTATTTTAGGTAGCACGAATGTTTGATGTCAAGGAGTATGCTTCTGAAAATCCCACCATTTTGGGTTGTATCTCAGCCCAGGGTTTAGGGAATTCCTAGGTTTTCAAAGCCTGAGCAAAGCCTCAGGTGCAATTCAGTGACAGGAATATGGGTGTCTGATACAGTTGCAGGAGTCCCAGCTTTTTATCTACTCTGGGGAGCTGTAATTACCTGTGAGTGCTGCAGGATGTCTGTCACCCCAGGGCTGTGTCATGGGCATCTCAGGAACCCTGGAACAGTTGCTTTTGGGCAGCTGACTTGTGTCCCACAGTCCCTGAGCAGAGTTTGCTGTCCATTGCTGGTTTTTAAGAGCAACTGAGCCCTGTGCCTGGAGGTTGGCACGGGTTACTTGCTGCAGGAGAGTCGTGATTGCATGTGGCTTTCCTAGAGCTTGGGGTCATCCTGGATCTCCTGGAGTCTTCCAAGAACTGTGACAGTGGGCATGACTCCTGCATGCACAGACTCGAGGAAACTGCAGAGACTGCTGCTGCTCTGGTATTGGCACCTGGAGGGGTGCACATGCAGCTGTGTGAGCTACCCCTGCCTCCCTCCTTCCCCTCACTCTGGCCTGGGGCCACTGGTGAGGGCTGGCACCTTGCCCAGCTTGTGGCTTGGCCACCTTGGTGGTCACCCTGGGGTTTTGGGTAGGCAGATGAGCCAGGCCCCTCTCATCTCCCCCTCCAGGTGGGCCAGCAGAGCTCACCCCTCACTTTTCCTGAATGCCACTAACAGCAGTGCAGTCTCCTTACCCTGCTCCATCACACAGCATGATCCTCCTGCCCTGTGGTCCCCAGCTCCATGGCAAGGCTTCCTTGGAAGGGGCCTTGCTGCCCCTCTGCTCCCAGCCCTGGAGAAGACTGGGTTGGCTGCAGTTTCTTGAGGTTTCTGTTCTTCCAGCTGGGCTCTCCATACCCCAGGTCTGACAGGCATCACCGAGCCCTTGTTCCTACTGGGGTCAAATCCTTCTGCTTTTGGTGACTGAGCTGGTAACACCCACCAAAGCCTTTCAAACCAAGCAGACCTAAGACATCTAGTCCAGGGAGAACCCTCAGGAATGCCACCAATGTGTCTGACAGAGGCTGGAATTGGTGTGGGACAGCTGGTGTGACGTGAAGCAGCGAGGAGCTCTGGGTAGCCAGCGAGGGAGATGCAGTGGAGGACAACTTGCAGGACCTGGCCAGGCTGTGCTCTCATGGTTACTATAGGGGGTTATGGCTATTCTGATTCCTGTCTCTGCAGCCCTGGGGTGTATCTTGTTTGTGAGAAAGCAGAAGCTGTGTCTGGAGAATGTGGCAGGAAAATCTCATCATTGCAGAACAGCTAGGGGTGGAGTGACCTCTGGAGATGATCTACTCCAACTGCCTTCTCAAAAATATCCGTGCAGACAATTAAAAAACTCTCCCAAATTCTTTCCTGCATGTCTTTGCATCCCAAGTACTTCCTGTGCTATGACAGAGGCCATTGTGGAGAGCAGAAGTGTTTCTCTTGATGTCTCTTCCTGGCTGTGGTCTGCAGCAGTCCTAAACCCTGCCTGCCTCCCACTGTGCCCTTCCCAAGCTGAGTGCCAGGGTTTCCCACCACTCGGGGGAAACTTCCTTGGCTCCAGCCCTCATTTTCATCTTGTTTTCCAAAGGAAGGGGATCCTATGAGATTGCTGTGAAGCTATTCCCATACATTACCTGTCCTGTCCCCTTCTTTGCCTCACATCTGTAGGATTTCATTTGCCTCCATTCACGGGAATAGGAGAGGGACACTGAGCTGCTCTGTTTTGCAGAGGATGGTTACTGCAAGCCTCTGGGGAGCACCTTTATGGATGTTTTATGTTTACAAAGGGCTTAGAAAGACTTCAGCAGTGCAGCTCCCTGCCATGCATGTCCTGGCAGTCCCTGCATGTTTTCTGGTCAACCCATCAGTGCACCTACAAAAGCTGTTTTATTAGGGTGGGCTGGAGCTGCAGGGGAAAACTGTGAGGCTCAGGAGGAGGTGCAGGGCTGATGGTACAGGAGCAAAAGGCATGGAGAAGGGCAGAAGGCTGGGGACAGTTTGGAGGAGTCAAGGGGGAGTCTGAGGGCTGTGAGGTCTCATTGAAAGTGGATGTAGCAGGGGTAGTGTTGGAATCCAAGGCACATAGAATGTTTCTCTGCCTGTTTTAGGAAGCCCTGACCCTCAGCAGAACACTGCTTTTAACCTTAGTCGCTGGAAAAAGTTACCGAGGCTTTGGGATGAGTTAGAGCACACAGGCGTGAACTAGATGGTAGTAGTAGTAGTAGTAGTAGTTTATCACAGGTGAAGAATTTAGGGGTTTAGGATTTTAATATGAGAGTAAATAGGAGACAAGATGGAGAATTTTGGGTGTTGTCCCTTCTTCCTTTTTGTCCCTCTCCAGCTCCATTTTCTGTAGCACTGGTGGCAGAAAGTTATTGGTTAGAGTAAGTAGTAACGTAGAAGTTACGTGAATAGATCAGTAGAAGTTATTGGTAGAAAAGTAGAAACAAAGTACGTGTTAGAAAGTAATTGGACTAAACAGTTTTAAAAGACCTTGGTTTGGGTGTTTGGGGTCCATTTTGTGCCTCGCTTCTCGCACACTAAGTCTGGTGTGCAGATGATGTGCTGAACTTAAGATAAGAATAAACAAAAACCTGAAGACTGAGAGAAATAGAGTCCTGCACGTTCTTCATCCTTGGAAAAGAACTCAGCAGGGGAATCCCCTCCAAAGGGCCCAGGGGGTTGGGTTCCCACTCTTGCTGGGACCACCAAAAACCTGGCAGGTAGCTCTCCATCTGTGTTGTGGCCATGCTGTGCCTTCACCACCTATCCCCTGCTTTGCCCAGCAGGGAGATTTCATTCAAACCCTGCTTGCCCTCGTCCCTGGCAGAGGGCACCAGGGACATGAAGGTGGGGCTCATTCCAGAGCCCCCCATGTGGCTGTTGGGGCTGGGAGCTGAGGATGCTGAGCGGGCTGGGGCTGTGTCACGTTCCATCACATCAGCGTGGTGCACGCTGTCACCCTGCTGCCCCATGGCTCATCCAGCACCACGGGTCGGGTTCCTGTGTGCCCAGACATGGGTGGAGCATGTGTGGAGCCCCGTGTGTTACACAGACCTGTATCTTTTCCTAGTGGCTTTTTGGCTCTTTGTACCCCCCATCCCAGCTGTGCCAGACAGCCCTATGCCCTGCCCTGAGCATCCCACAGTGGGGAGCTCTGAATTCTGGGTTGAGGAGGGGACAGTGGTGGCAGTGGCACAGAGCGGGCCCCCAGGTGCTAGAAGCTGGCCAGGACTTCAGTGAAGCCAGCAGAGCTGTGTCTGTCCATGGCAGGTGCCCGGTGTGCAGGGTCTGCAGCGTGGCCCTCGTGGCATGGGCACAGGGTGGCAACTGGGCCATGAGTGCAGCCCCTGTGCTGACCTGCAGCGTGGGCAGCACCTGGGCTGGAGGAAGCACGTGGCTGATTCCTTCTCAAATCAGCCTGGGCATAGGAAGTGGGGTCTGCAGGGCGGGACATGTGGTCCTTACCCAGCATGAAATATCCTTCAGCTGCTTCCTGCCAGTCTTAGGAGACTGCACTAAGTTTGCCCTGGCTCAGGCCATTGCATTGTAGCCACATAAGTTTTATTGCCAGTACTGTGCTTGGTCATAGCCCAAAAAGCCACTCATGTCCTGGGCTCACCCCCACAGCAGGGAAGGGAAGCAGGAGGTGGTGGGGATTCTGCCCCTCTGCTCTGCTCTGCTCAGGTGAGACCCCACCTGCAGAGCTGCCTCCAGCCCTGGGGTCCCAGCACAGGAAAGATGTGGACCTGTTGGAGCAGGTCCAGAGAAGGCCACAAAAATGCTCCAAGGGCTGGAGCCCCTCTGCTCTGGAGCCAGGTGGGGAGAGCTGGGGGTGTTCACCTGGAGAAGAGAAGGCTCTGAGAAAATCTCATCACAGCCATCCAGTACTTGAAGGGGGCTTATAAGAAAGATTGAGACAAACTTTTAAACAGGGTCTGTTGCAGTAGGACAGAGGGTGAGGTTTTAAACTGAAGAGGGTAGATTTAGATTAGTTATAAGAAAAGAAATTTCTATATTGATGGTGCTGAGGCCCTGGCACACGTTGCCCAGAAAAGCTGGGAATTTGCTGTTATGTCCCTCCCAGGCTGGGGGAGGGTGGCTGGGGGCAAGGGTCTGCCTGCTGTCTCTTCCTTGGCCCAGGTTTCAATCTTGCTGCTCACTGGCTGGACCTGATACCCTTGAAGCTGTCCAAAGCACTGTTGATCTGCTGTGGGCTTCTCAAAGGGACCTCTGAGGAACAGCAAGTCACCTTTTGATTCTGGGCAAGGGGTTTTCAGAGAAAAATCCCTTCCAGTGAGAGACCCTGGAGCCCGAGTCCATTCCACTGGAAAATCAGGGCATGGAATTGACTTTTGCAGTGCTGGATCCTGACATCAGCCTCAGCAGCTGCATCCCACTCCAGGCTGGATCGTGACACTCACCAGCCCCAGCAGCTGCAGGGCTGCTGTAGCTTGCAGTGGGCTTTTCTGTTTTACCTCTGCAGCTGGGGAGAGACCCCACCACACCAGTGGCTGCTGGCATGGCTCTGCAGCCCCTCCATATCTGAAATGATCCTCATGGCAGTTTTATTTGCATGGGATTACAAGGACAGGCTTTGGGAGACAGTCTAGGGGACATTTGTCCCCTAAGGGTGGGGGATAAGCAGTGTTGAGTTGCTGTAGCTAAACCCTTGAAGGCAGAGGCAATGCCAGGATCTCTGCTCTTACCCTAGCTGCCCTCAGCTCCAACAAGAAATGGCATTGTGTGGGTGACAGTCATGTGGGGACACTCAGCACAGTCACTGCTTTGGGACACGCTAACTGAGCGAGCAATGCTTCTCTCTTGAGCTCTGGCTTTGTAAAAGGAGAGGATTTTCCTTTAGGCAGGGCATGGGGACCCTGGGAGGAAGGTGTGCTCACATCACTACGGTATTCCCCAGTGAAGATCCACTCCCAGTTTGGTCTCAGACAGAGGTTTCTGCCTTTCTGAGGGCAATTCCCTGGAGATCCTGAGCAGTGATGCTCCTTGTCCTTCAGGGGATATAGGCTGAGAAGAGGGACCAGGAAACACCAGAAATATAAATAGCCCCATCCACCTGGCTGCTTCAGAAGGCTTTTAATCCCAGTCTGGAAGGGGCATTGGCAGCAAGGGCAGTGGTGGCAGTGACAGGCAGAAGCCAGCTGGGCACAGGCAGCTCTTGGCTCCTCTCCAGGGACAGATGAGCTACCCTGGCCCAGCAGCTGCAGAGCTGTGCCAGGCCCCTGCAGTGGAGTGCCGGGTCCTGCCTGGGAGGGGGTGCAGCACCTCTGCCCACTGAGTCCCAAGCTCATTTCTAGCTGGTCACTTTGCCAGGCAAATGTCTGGCATTAAGCAGGAGTCCTTGAACCCAAGGCCTTCATTCCCTTCCTTATCATCCCAGGCAAAAGGGAAGCCATGGTACAGCTGGCTTGTCCCACAGTCTGTGTGGGGACTCCAGAACAGACCCAGCAAGCCCTCAGCTGGAGAGGATGAGAAGGTGTCAGTGCTGCCTGTAGGAGGAAGGCTGTGGGGGGAATGAGAGAGTGAGCAGCAGGGAGGAGAGCCAGAGAGGAGCAGTGCCCTGGGCCAGGCACCTTTAGGTGGCTTTGCTGGAGCGGTTTGTAGGAACCATAGCCTCAGGGCAGGCTCCTGGTGGGGGCCATTAAAGGGCTGGGGGAATCATGCTGCAGGGCAGAGAGTGGCATGTGGTGGCTCAGCATGCCACCCTTGTCCCCAGGGTGCTGCTTGGTGTGTGTAGAGGGTACAGATGGGGTGGCAACAGGGACTGATCCTGGTGAGGATACCAGGGGAGGTGGCAGTCTATTCTAATGAAGCATTCTCTCCTGCTTGCCTTTGCAATCCCCAGGAGAAGATCGAATATGCCTTCCTCATCTTCTTTGCCATTGAGGCAATGCTCAAGATAATTGCCTACGGCTTCCTTTTCCACACGGATGCCTATCTCCGAAATGGCTGGAATGTGCTCGACTTTTCCATTGTGACTCTAGGGTAAGGAAAAGTGGGGAGGCTGCTGCTGTTCAGCTTATGCCAGGCCTCTTCCACAGCCAGTCAGGGGCTAGTTTTTCTGATGATTGCAATGTGTTTGGGGACACCTCCTCAACTAAGTTCACAGCCTTCTCCCGTGGGCCCCCTGTTCCTGCTCTGACATCCACTAGGATCCTCTCTAACTCTTATTTCATCCAGTCTTGATTCCATCATGCCTCATAGGTCTCCTTGCCCTGGAGAAAGGAGGTGGTGTGGGGTCCTCCAGGGTTTGCACATGGGGTGGAAGGTCCCTGGCTGTCAGCAGTGGAGCTGAGCCCAGGAGCTGGACTTGCCAAGAGTTGCCCTCTGGGTGAAGCTGAGCATGGCTGGTAGTCCTGACCTTGCTTTGCTGCCTGCAGAGCTCTGAATCCTTAGCTCAGATTTCTCGATCTCCATTCTCATGCCCTTCTCTTTTTTCTTGTCCTTCCTTCTGCTTCTCCTCCTTCCTTTGCTGTGGCCCGGCTCTTTCAGGCTCATCACCATGACCCTGGAGCAGGTCAATTTGAAGCAGGCAGGGCCTTCGGGAGGAAAAGGCAGCTTTGACGTGAAGGCCCTGCGAGCGTTCCGTGTGCTGAGACCGCTGCGCCTGGTGTCCGGAGTGCCGAGTGCGTGCTGGGGTTCTGCTGGCAGCAAGGGCTGGGGGGTGGGTGGAACCCCTGGGCCTGGCCAGGGTGGGGAGCCCTGGGACAGGTTTCTAATTGTTGCTGGATCAAGCCCAGCCACGAAGTAGGTGTAAAGGAGGCACAGGTTCTTGTTCATCCAGCTGGTGGTTGTCAGCCCTGGGGATCTGCAGGTTGGCACACACCTGGCTGCCTCTATGGCTCAATGGCAGTACCTTTGGGTGGCCAGTGTGAAGGGGCCAGGATCTCGCTCTGGTTTCTCAGAGCAGGGATCTTCTTCTGTAACTCATGTGAATACAGCCAGGATGAGAGCACCAGAACAAAGGGAGGGACATTAAGCAGCCTTCAGAATTGCCTGCCTCTGCTGTGCTCTTCCACATGCTTTCCTGGTGGGTAGAAGAAAGGATTTCCTGCTTCAAAGATTTCAGTCCCACCCCATCCATGCCCCTCTTCCCTTGGCAAGGAGCATTTCAAAGGCTGGTTGTTGGTGGGCTGGCAGGGATATAGGCTGCACCCAAAACTGTTTAGGAAATGGTTGACCTCCTCTCCCTTCATCTTTGTGCAGGCCTTCAGGTCGTCCTGAACTCCATCATCAAGGCCATGGTGCCCCTGCTCCACATTGCCCTGCTGGTCCTCTTCATGATCATCATCTACGCCATCGTCGGGCAGGAGCTCTTCAAGGGCAGGATGCACAAGACCTGCTACTACCTTGGGACAGGTGGAGTGGGAATGCAGCAGAGCTGGCTCTGTGTGACTGCTGTGAGACCACAGGGACCCTGTGTTTAGCAGAAAGTGTGGTCTTGCCAGCATCGGGCCTGGGAGTGTCGCAGGACTGAGGGGAGTTTGAAACGGGACCCAGCCGGGTGTGAGGGGTGGTGAAAGGGCCCCGTTTGGAGGGGGAGGAAGTGTGGGCTGCCGTGTTTGGCCTGACCTGCTGCTCACACCGCGGCTTTGCTCCTCAGATGTGATTGCCACAGTGGGCTTAGAGAAGCCAGCCCCATGCACCAGCTCTGGCCACGGGCGGCACTGCAGCATCAATGGCAGCGAGTGCCGCAGCGGCTGGCCCGGGCCCAACAACGGCATCACGCACTTCGACAACTTCGGCTTTGCCATGCTCACTGTCTACCAGTGCATCACCATGGAGGGCTGGACTGAAGTTCTCTACTGGGTATGATGCCTCCTGGGGCTACCTAAAAGCAGAGGCTAGACAAAATTAAGAGAATAAAAAGCGTTTCTATTTATTGAAGGGCCTTCAGGTACATTTAGGGCAGATAAGGCCCCCCAGGGGCTACACCCAAAATGGACCATGGGTCACATTTGGGGTTTTCACACTTTTATAAATTTGGTCCATTTGCATATTGGGGGTGAATCTTCCAATTACAGCTTCAGGTAATGAAGTAATTTACCCCAGTATGCTCCCCCCCAACTCCCTTTTGTTTACACTTCTTGGGACCTGAGGCAGTGAGGTGTCCTTGATTCCCAGGCCTGGAGAGGAATTGTTGTGTCTGACCAAAATGGGAAAGCAGCAGCTGACATTATATATGGAGTTTAGAGTTATATACTAAAGAATTGCAGGATTACAAATATATAAAAAATATAACAGCTAAAATCCTCAGGCATCAGGTGGGCTGCAGTACTTTGTGCCCAGCTTAGTGGAGGTGGTGCTCAGCGCAGGGAATGGCCTCCTAGAGAGAGGACCCCATGGTGGGGCTCAGACTTTGGCAGTAAAAGACGTCCTGCCCCCACCAACCTTCTTACTGTGATGCACATCCCTCAGTGGTGATAACACACTAGTCATGTCCTGTCCCTGTAAGCACTGCCTGGGCTGTCCTTGCTCTCCAGGTAGATGGGAGATTGCTCCATCTCCCACCTTCATGAAGGGATATGGGCCAGGCACAGCAATGACTGGTGGGTGCTCCTCCAGCATAGCCCATGTTTTGCACTCCTTGGGAGAGTTGTGCTGAAGCTTAGCTCGGGCCTAATGTTTAAATCTGCTTCCAAAATGTTTGTGTCTGGATGTAAACCAGACACAGAGCTCTAGGCAGCCAGGGCTTGGAGCCAGGTTCATGTGCCACCATCCCAAGCACTCCTTTTGGAGGGGGAAAAGATCCCAGAGGTGGTTGAGGGGCTCTAAGGGAAAACACATGGAGGACAGTGCCTTCAGAATATTTCATCTGCATCTCTCCTTGCCAGGTAAATGATGCCATGGGGAATGAATGGCCCTGGATCTACTTTGTCAGCCTTATCTTACTTGGCTCCTTCTTCGTGCTCAACCTGGTGCTGGGAGTGCTCAGTGGGTAAGTGCCACCCTATCCTTTCTGCCAGGAGAGGAGTTTTAACTGGTTTGAGCTATACAAGAAAAAAGCCTGGAGAAGTTCTGTTCTTTTCCCTCTCTCATTCCTCACCCTGGTTTTTTTTTTTTTGGTATTGTTTTGTTTTGCATGCTTAGAAACACTGATCTGTGAGTTACTTTTTGTGTTAGTGTCCATGGCTTTCTGAGGTTTTAGCTGAACTCTCAACACAGAAGTCTTTTCCCTGAGGCTGTCAGCAAGCCCAGCCCTGGAGCACGTGGGTTGTGGTGTCTCCTGCCTGCACACACAGCAAAGGGAGCTGAGCAGGGAGCAGTCACTCCTGGCTGTGGGTCTGGACACTCCTCACTGGTACTTCCAGCTGCCCTCGCACAGTTTTCTCACAGCCAGCCTAAGGAGAGCATCTCTGATGAGTGCAAGGGATCCAAGGGAAGGATTGTTAGTCTAATTATTGCTTCAGCAGTCTCGTCCAAGTACACCAATGAGCTGTCATCAGTCTGTTATGGCAATCTAGGCCAAATTCAATTAGTGTTAATTCTCCCAGTAGTACAGTTAAAACCTGAGAGGTTACACTCAACCTACCATGCATTGCTGTGGGACTGCTACCATCCCAATTTTGTTGCTGGGAAGTATGTGTTGTCCTGAGAAGTGAGGGGGGCTTTTCTCCTCAGGTCTGTGTAGGGTCAGGGTCTTTTTTATATGTTTCAGTCCTTGTTTGTGCAAGTGGATCACACCCATCACCTCTATTAGTTCACAGGGTTGGTTATACCCTAATAACTTGGATTTGTTAGGCCTCTTTTATGACAAGAACCATCCCACTGTAACATTAAAACAAATTGGGTGTTACTATAACTAAAACAAGATTAAAAGCACAAGATAAGCCACAGTAACCTGGTGCTTGCAGAGTTGACTGTAACTGGAGGACAAGTTGGACTATAGTCATCTGATCCTGGAGTAAGTTGCTGGCATGGTAAATGTTCTGAAATATCTTTGCAAATACAGCTAAATTATGTTTGAGAGCAGGAAAATTATTGTCATAGTGTCTGAGACCTATTACTAACACATGGCAACACCAGCATGGCTGGGCAGCAGGTCTACAGTCCTGGCAGACACCAGAGGAGAAGAGAAATTAATTGAAAGAGAGCAGGAAGAGTGGGCAAGGACAATGACTTGTCCTTTCCATGTTACCATGCAAAGTATCCTGTTTACCTGCCATGTGATGAGCTCACCTCCTCCATATGGGGAGCTTGGGGCAGGTTTTTGCCCCCCAGGTGGGAGAGACCCCTCTCTGATGGGGAACTGTCCTGGCCAGGTGTCAGTTGGCCTGTCCAGTTGTAGCACCCTGCAGTGAGAAGCTCCCAAAGAGTGGTAGGGAAGGAGCCCTGCCTGCCATCAGGTGATGGGCCACCATGACCTTGCATCGTGGGCCAAGAAGGAGGAAAGTCACCGGAGTAGTGTAGTGGCAGTGCTGGTGGCAGGGTATTTCAGGACTTTCCTACAGGGCCTGGGCTGGCACAGAGCTGTGGTTCCTGACCTCCACGCCATCCCCTGAGTCTCTGCTGCTTGCCTTGTCCAGCGAGTTCACCAAGGAGCGAGAGAAGGCCAAGTCGCGGGGCACATTCCAGAAGCTGCGGGAGAAGCAGCAGCTGGAGGAGGATCTGCGGGGCTACATGGACTGGATCACCCAGGCAGAGGTCATGGACAGTGATCGGGCCAGGGGAGAAGGTACCAGCTCTGCTTGCTCACAGACCCTTGGCGTGAGGGTTGGGTTCCTAGTGCTGACCACCTACAGAGGGAAGGTGGGAATCTTTGAAGAAGTCACAAAGACTCATTTTGCCTGAAAACCCATGAAGTAAAATGCTTTGACTTCTGCAGGACAGTTTCCTTCCTATTTTTCTACATTTCCTGAATAATTTGGTTGAATCTGATCCAAACTAGCAATAATTTATCCCTGGTAAATCTCCACTTCAACCAGTGTTTAATATTTGCAGACCACAAGCAAGGCCTGAGTCTCCTTTGGCAAGAGGTGCTTAAAAGGCCATGAGGAGTGTGTGCCCTTGGTGTGCAGGGATACAGTGCAGGGCCACAAGCTCTCATGCTAGCAGATGCATGAATTTCTTGCCATCACTTGACAATTTCAAGGGATTAGAAGTGGCTCAGGGAAGGAGGGGGATATACAGGCATCTAGCCAAAAGCTCAGCAAAGCCTGGGGAGTTCTACCAGAGAGCCACGGGGTTTGCTGTGCTGCTCTGCCTGGTGAAAGCACTTTTGATGCCTCAAGCTGAGGGATGCATGTGTGCAAAGAGCCTCAGGAAGCAGCGGGACAGACAAAACGCCTCTCCAGAGCTGTGGCCCGTGTTCTGTTCAGCCTTTGCTCAGATCCCAACTGGTCCCAGTTTTCTCCATGCTGGGGTACTTGCTGCTGTCCCTCTCTGGGCTGCTGCTTCTCTTCCTGCAGGGCAGGAGTTTCTCATGCCTTGTGCTTGGTTTGCACGTGACCCTCAAAGCCTTCTGCCCAAACTTTGATTGCTGACTCCCTAGGATGGCATTGTTTGGTGGGGATTATTCACTTCTGATTGGGAAGCTCTTCCTGGTGTACTTCTGGAAGAGATTCCCTCCCACATGTTCTTCCCAAGGGCTCCAAGAAAAGGCTGTAATGTCATTCCCTCTAGGTATGATGCCATCGGATGAAGGAGGGTCAGAGACAGAGAGCTTGTATGAAATTGAGGGCATGAACAAGTGGATTCTCTACTTGTAAGTATGCTCTGACTGAACCATCTGCTTGCATGTGGGCTTCCACTGTCTCTCACTTGCTGGCCCAACTGGACCAGGCTTTCCTGGTCAGCCCCCAGTTTTTGGCAGAGACAGGGACTGGTGCTTGGAGGAAGATGCAAACATTGGGGCAGCAAACAGGGAATTTGGCTATGGTACTAGGAAAAAGCTCTTTGAGGTGAGCAATGTCTTTGCTGTGGGACCAGGCTCCAAGCACCCTCCGTGGCCTGTGCAGCACAGTGTGTAATTTAGGAGCTGTGCCTGCAAGCCCTCTACAAGAGGTGCTGGAAGCCAAAATTCAGCCCAAAATGAAGCCAGGATGGTGAATGAACTGCAGTGTCTGAGTGAATGCACTGAGTTCAGGGGCAGGTTAAGGTCCTTATCCCTTTCCAGGGAGGGAGCAGGGGTGGCTTTGCACTGCAGGCACAGCCCAAGGACCTGGGTCTCGCCCAGCTCTGCTGATCCTTTGCCATCTCTCCAGCCGTCAGTGGAGGCGTTGGAACCGAATGTTTCGTAGGAAGTGCAGGGATGTGGTGAAGTCCAAGTTCTTCTACTGGCTTGTCATCCTGATGGTGGCACTGAACACCCTCTCCATCGCCTCTGAGCACCACTTCCAGCCAGAATGGCTGACACGGGTGCAAGGTGAGCAAAGAGCCCAAGAGAGAAGGAAGGATCAGGACACCCTGCTGCCCCAGAGACCTGTGTGAACTCCTGCTGTGAGTGCACAGCCACACTGGCACAGCACAGAGGCTCTTAGGCACACACAGAGCCTGCACTGAGTTTGTGTGCATGACCCCAGTTGTCATACAACTCACACTGACCATGCAGAGCCTCTGTACTCATAGGGACACAGTGTTGCATGGTGAACACACACAGAGTGTGTCTGTTGGCACCTCTGCACACATGGCACACACTCAAGCCATGCAGCCACACGCACTTGTGCATGCAGCCCCACTGACTGCACCTCCACACCCCCAGAGGCACACGGAGCACAGGTGTGCGCACACACACACACCCACACACACACACACACCCCCCCACACACACACCCACGCACAGACAGACACACACACACACAGAGGCACAGGTGTACACACACAGAGGCACACACAGACACACACAGACACACACAGACACACAGACACACAGACNCACACACACACACACACACACACACACACACACACTCTCTCTCTCAGAGGCACATGGAGCACAGGTGTGCGCACACACAGAGCTCAGCCCCACGTACCCATGCACAGCCCACGTGCCCACCCTGCATGGACTCCTGTGCACTGTACAGATGTGTGCTCACACACACAAGCATGCAGCTGCACATCACCCTCTCATCTTCCTCCCCTGTGTGGTCCCCAAAAACCAGCAGCTCAGGACTTGGTGGGCCAGAGGAGGGTGAGCAGCACTGCCCTCCTTCCCTGCCTGCCCAGCCATGCTGGGATTGAGGTCCCTGCTCTGACAGGCTGGATCTCCCACCCCAGACAATGCCAACCGGTTGCTGCTCGCCCTCTTTGTGGCCGAGATGCTGCTGAAGATGTACGCGCTGGGGCTGCGCCAGTACTTCATGTCGCTGTTCAATCGCTTCGACTGCTTCGTGGTGTGTTCGGGGATCCTGGAGACCATCCTCGTGGAGCTGGGCACCTTGTCCCCCCTGGGCATCTCCGTGCTGCGCTGCATCCGGCTCCTCCGCATCTTCAAGATCACCAGGTGGGGCAGGGAGCTGTGTGGGAGCTGGCAGCTCCTGGTGCCCGGGCATCACTCACAGTTCTGGCACGTCGCTGGCCCTGTCCCCAGGGGAGGCTGCGGCGTCAACAGAGCTGGGAGCTGCTGGGCGGAGGAACAAGGCCAAGCTGGGGGTTTGTCTCCTGGATATGTTTGACTGGGAGTGGAGAATGGGACAGAGCTGAGGCCCCACTCTAGCTCTGGGTTCTAGGATGTTGTGGATGGGCTGCTGTGGGCCAGGACTCCTAGCTCTTCTTTGTAGCCCCAACCCACTTCATATTCACTCCTCTTCCTCATCCTGCGTGCTGGTGCTCTGTGAGGCAGCAATATTATGTTGCTTGTCACACCGTGCCTGCAGCTTCATTTTTTCCTCCTGGAGTCTGCCTGGAGCAGTCCCAGAGCCCAGCCTGGGTCCAGAGTCCTCCTTTTTTGGCGGCTGGCACATCACCTCGGTCTGTTTGGCTAGGTTCCCTGTGTCAGTCTAGTCCTGCCCACAGCCTTCCCGACTCTTTCACCTCCCACATGCCTCTGTCTCTCTTCTTCCCAGGTACTGGACATCTTTGAGCAACCTGGTGGCCTCTCTGCTCAACTCTGTCCGCTCCATTGCCTCTCTGCTCCTCCTCCTCTTCCTTTTCATCATAGTTTTTGCCCTTCTGGGCATGCAGCTCTTTGGGGGCAAGTTTGATTTCGAGGACATGGAAGTGCGGCGCAGCACGTTCGACAACTTTCCCCAGGCTCTCATCAGTGTCTTCCAGGTTTGGGGCTGTGGGAAGGGCAGCAGGGGACTGGAAGGTGGGGGCCAGGGGTCTCACCTGGGCTGTGGGTCTCCAGGCAGGAATTAGGTCTCAAGGGGGTGATGTGGCTTTGAGACAGGAACAGGGAAATGAACTGGAGTCATGAGCAGTAGTTCAGGTTCAGGGCTGAGCAGAAAGGAGGATTTGATCATAGGGCTAGAGCCAGAAGGGTAGGATCAGTCTGTGTTGTTCTGTCATGCTCTGCTGTGGATGGTCTTAAGTTTCTATTACTGCTCTGCTCCCAGATCCTGACCGGAGAGGACTGGAATTCAATCATGTATGATGGGATCATGGCCTACGGGGGCCCGTCCTTTCCTGGCATGCTGGTCTGCATCTACTTCATCATCCTCTTTGTTTGTGGGAACTGTATCCTCTGCCTGCAAAGCCAGGCCCAGGCCCCCTGCACCCAGCTCCATAGCCTCAACTGCATAGGACTGAGCAGGGGGAAGCAGGGGCTTCCCTCAGTGTTCCAGTGCTTGCCTTCAGCTTTTTGGTTGTGAAGAGCAGTGGAATAAACCACAGGCTTCAGGGCTTGCACTGGTGGTGGCTGAAGGCTGGGGACTGGAGAAAAGCCCATCTGGAGCAGGTCTGGATGTCTGGCAGGCAGAGATTCAGCCAGCTCAGAGCTCAGTGCTCACAAAGGATGGATGCTGGTTAGGGATCGCCAGCCAGGGTTATCACAAGGGCTAAGCTCCAGGAAGGTTTCTAAGGGCACCCTGGAGACCACGAATGGGTCTGGCCACATCCTCCAGACAGGAACCAAGTCCATGTCCTTAGCACTGTTCTTGCAGATATCCTGCTCAATGTTTTCCTGGCCATCGCGGTCGATAACCTGGCTGAGGCCGAGAGCCTGACGTTAGCCCAGAAGGCCAAAGCAGAGGAGCGCAAACGGCGGAAGATGTCCAGGTGAGTGCTGCCATCCCTGCCCATGGGAGCTCCGAAAGGAGGTGTTTGGGTGTGAGGGGACAGAATGACCTTTCCCATGGCCCCTGCCCAGACTTCAGTTCCTGCTCTGCCCTCCTCTCTGCTTAGAGGTTACCCGGAGAAGTCTGAAGAGGAGAAGCAGATGCTGGCAAAGAAACTAGAGCAGAAAGCAAAGGGAGAAGGGATTCCCACAACAGCCAAGGTCAGTTCTGGTGGAGGTGAGCCTTGCAGAGCTCCTGGGAGAGGCCCTGGCTCCTCCTCCCACCAGCCAGGAGAGGCAAAGGCTTGGAGCCAGTCTGGGTCTGGCCTCTTGACCAGAATCACTCCTTGCTGTAGCATCCACTGGTGATGGGTGCTCTCGGTGGTGGGGGCTCTCTGGGGCCAGGCAGGACATGCTGCCTGGTGAAACAGTTCCATTGCTGGGGATCCTTTTTCTCCACTTCATTTCCTTGGCCACAGCCAGTTCTCAGTGGCTGAGATGGTCCGGTGCACACCAGTGTGGAGTGGAGCAAAGCAAGTCAGCAGCATCCCAGATCTCCCTTATGTCCACACCAGCACCTCCCATATGCAAACCCCTCTGTTCAGCTGTGCTGACTGTGCTGAGCTGCCTGAGAAGCACCTGGTCAGCAGCTACTTTCCTGTCCACTTTCTACAGGTGCTCTTAGAAACTCACTCAGGAGTTGCTCCCTATCTTATTCCCCCCCCTAGCATATGTGCATGGCTCCAGGCTCTTGCCCAGCACACATTCCTATTTTCCATCCTCTTTGCTTCGATTGCAGCATCCCCTCACCAGGTTGCAACCTGGGCCAGCACTCCGTGTGCTTGCTGCTGTATGGGCCAAATGCAGAGATGCTGCTTGTCCCACATGGCTTTCAAGATGAGAGGGTCTGGCCAGCTGGCACGTGCAGCTGCACATCCTCCTCTCTGTCTCTCCCTTGTTTCAGTTGAAAGTGGACGAATTTGAATCCAATGTCAATGAGATCAAAGACCCCTACCCTTCTGCAGACTTCCCAGGTAAGGCTTGTCCCTGGCAGGGCATCAGGAAGGCTGAGCAGGCACTGCAGAGGGATAGTGTGTGAGGAGCAAAGGATGCAGTGAACTTTCACTAGCCTCGGGGTACTGAGGTCCTTCTGGCTTGCATGCCAAATCAGGATCATGGGATCAGAAGATTGTCCATAAGGTCTTATTCCCTCTCCTTCTCTGGATGATTCTTTTCTTTTCCCTTTTCATGGTGACCCTACAGGTGATGATGAGGAAGATGAGCCTGAAATCCCCCTGAGTCCTCGGCCACGTCCCCTTGCAGAGCTACAGCTGAAGGAGAAGGCCGTGCCCATGCCTGAAGCCAGCTCGTTCTTCATCTTCAGCCCAACCAACAAGTAGGCACTGCCCCTTCTCCCTGCCCTGTAGGGCCAGGCATGGCCCAGGTGTCTCTGGCACCAGATGTACACAGCAGGGTCTTGTTTGTGCATGACAACCAGTTCTGAAGGGAGCCAGCTCATGGGGAAAAGCCTTCTGTGTGGAAGGACTGGTACAGACATCCTTCCATGCCTAGGGCCTTCCTGTCCTCAGGGTTTAGCCATAACCCTCTGCCAGGCTGCCATGACCATGTCTGATGCCCCTCTGGCCCCTTGCAGCATCCCATGGCATTTCTGTCCCTGGCAGGTTTCGGGTCCTGTGCCACAGAACTGTTAATGCCACCTGGTTCACCAACTTCATCCTGCTCTTCATCCTGCTCAGCAGCATTTCCCTGGCAGCTGAGGATCCCATCCGGGCTGAGTCCTTCCGCAACCAGGTGCCCGCAGAGATGCAGAGGTTTGGGATGGGTCGGGGAGACCTCATGGAGACTCCCAGCTCCCCAGTAAGCAGGGATTTACTTGCCAGATGCTTTTCCTAGGCTGGGATGCCAGCCCTGCCTCTGGGAGGGCAGTGCAGTCTGGCAGGAGAGGTAAGATGTGCTTTCCATTCAGGGTGCAGCTGGGACAAGGTTTTACTGCTCCATGTCTCAGTTTACTTCTGGGTGAAAAGATCCACCTGACAGGGTGTGCAAGGTTATTTTGATTTGAAAATGTGGTGGCTTATTGGGAAAGGAGACATCATGTGGGGCAGCAGACTGGACCTCTGGCATGTGCAGTGCCCTCAAATGCTGCTGTGGGAGCCACAGCTCCCGTCCTTCAGGGTACCAGTGGGTCTGGCAGGGACTGGGGGATCTCACATGGGACAGTTTCACAGGGGACTTGGGGCTTTTGGGGATCAGATGCTTTCAGGTGAATCAGGTGGAACTCACCTGGAAAGGGAGAACTTTGTCCCAGCTGCAGGCTGGATCATGCACTGGAGAAAATCAGCAAAACTGGGGAAAGTTCAGGAATCTTCTTGGCACTGGGTTTAGAGACTGTTGCGCTAGATGGCTTCCCCAGTACACAGAGTGGACAACTTCAGGATGTTTGAACACACTGAAGCATTTCCTATGTCATCCAAGTCTCATCTTCTACTGGTGTCTTTGTCCCCAGATTCTTGGATACTTTGACATTGGTTTCACCTCTGTCTTCACAGTTGAAATCGTCTTGAAGGTGAGTCCATGGTCCTGCCATGAGCATGGCCTAGCACATAGGTCTAGACTTTTGTGGCCATGGACACTCACACTTTTTAGGCATTAATGCTCCTGAAGGACTCAGTAAGGAGAAACTTCCAGCTGATCCTCCTGGAGAGTTCATTCATGCAGTCTGGGTGGTGTGTGACCTGTTCCAGAGGCCGTGTGTCTTCTCCAGTGAGGTCAGGCAGCTAAGTCAGCTGTGCTGTGACACAGGGACACATCAGCCATGGCATTGGCATTTTTATTCTGACATGTCTTTAAGAAAAAGAGACAAAGAGAAAGCAGTGAAAATCTGTGGACAAAAGTCACAATCCAAGCTGCTGCCACATGTTGTTCCTCTCCAAGAGTCTTTACTATTCTCCTCTTTAATTTGCTGACTGACTGGGGTAGTTTGTCTCCAGCCAGTGCTACACAGAGGATTTCCACCTGAAGTTAGCTTCCTGCCTGGGTGCAGAGCTCTGAGCAGGGTCCCAGGCCATGGAGCTGTGAGAAGTCCCTTGTGCCTTGTCCACCCTTCCCCCTATGTAGGAACCATGCCCCTGAGCCCTGCCCAAGCCCTTTCCTAACTCCTTCTGCTCCCCAGATGACAACGTACGGTGCTTTCCTGCACAAAGGCTCCTTCTGCAGGAACTCCTTCAATATCCTCGACTTACTGGTGGTCGCTGTCTCCCTCATCTCCATGGGATTTGAGTAAGCACCTCCATGTGCCACAGAGTGGGCACTAGGCTGTTCAGGCTGGTGGGGCAGCTGGGGATGGTGGGTGGAGAAGGAGCAGCCAGCCCAATGGCTGCCCATGTGTTCAGTATGTCATGTTTAGGGGACAGGGGCATGGACAACTGGGAGGCATGCCCACAAACTGGTCAAGGAGGTCAAAGGGCACTCCTTGAGTGTCAAACATCTATGGGTAGAAATTCAGTTTGTATCTGCTTTCTCCAGCTGCCAGTGTCACTTGACCTTATGTGGGGTGCTGGTCAGTGACATGTGTGTCTCTGCCATCCCTTGTCCCTCACTGCTGGCCCCAGCCTGCCCTCCTGGGCTGCTTGGTGAGGTTATGCCAGCCTAGCTTGGGCAGGGAAGTGGCCCCACCTCAGCTGTGCCTTCCTCCCCAGGTCCAGTACGATCTCTGTGGTGAAGATCCTGCGGGTGCTGAGGGTGCTGAGGCCTCTGCGAGCCATTAACAGGGCGAAGGGGCTGAAGGTAAGTGAGAGGCTGGGATGGGGGGACCTCCTGCCATGGCAGTCCTACCAGGAGGTTGTGTGGCAGGCATCATGCCCTGTTCCCAATTCCCACTACCCATCTGTGGAAGGGGTATGCCCAAAGACTCTGCTCTCGGCAGGCTCCCACTCTTCCTGGAGTGGGAGGGTGTGGGACACAGAGCAGGGGCTTGCCCCAGCTGTGGTCACATCTGCATTGTCTTCCACCTCTGCAGCACGTGGTCCAGTGTGTGTTCGTGGCCATCAAGACTATTGGTAACATTGTGGTTGTCACCACGTTGCTGCAGTTCATGTTTGCCTGCATCGGAGTTCAGCTCTTCAAGGTGAGTGGAGTCTCAGGTGGGCAGGAGGGACCTTCTGCTCGAGCACATCCTGGCCTGGCTCTCCTGGACATTGCCTTGGGGAGGGTGCCTGCCAGTGCTGGGCTCAGCACAGGCTGTGCTCTCTGAGGTCTGTGAGAGGACCCACAGAATGGCCTGCAGTGAGAGGAGGGCAGGAAGCACCCAGGGTACTGCCAGGTCCAGACAGCAGCTGTAGAGAGCTGACTGCCTCACCTCCCTTTGTGCCTCAGTTTCCTCTTTCTAAGGCAGCAGGCACTCCTGACTGACTTCCTCTGTGCTTTGATTGTGAGGGGTTTCCTTCCTCACAGCATCACTCCTGCTCTCTGGGCCTTGGCTGCTCTAAGGCAGAGCTGGCCCTGGCTGAGCTCAGTTTCATTCTAATAACTGAGCTTAAATTCTGAGCTGATATGGGAAGAGCTTTCAGGACACCCAGCAGGCTGAGCAGACCTGTCAGCATACCTAAGCTTTTAGTTAATTCTCTGGTTGCTGCTTTCTTCCCTATTTTCCAGATAGTTGACTCCCAGATAGGGTGAGCTAGGTAGGCCTCAGCTCAGGGCCGTGGAAGGTTTGTTCCCATCACCAGGCAGAGTTTCTTGATCTCAGCCTGGGATGGCCCCCAGCGCTGCCATGACTCTGGAAATGCATTGTGAACTGGCTTGTGTTGGCAGGCACGGTGGGGAGGCCAAGGCCAGAGTCTGTGTCGAGGTGGTGAGGGGGGGACTGACCGAGGGCTGGAAAAAGTCAAAACTCCCAGGGCGTCAAAAGTCAAAGCAACGCCATGGCCACTTCTGGTCTCTGTTGCATGCAGGGCAAGTTCTACAGGTGCACAGACCCATCCAAGCTGACGGAGAAGGAGTGCAGGTAAGAGCTCTCTGCAGCTCCCAGGTGCGCAGTGGGCAGAGATGGGAGCTGGGGGGGATGTGGTGGGGAGTGCTTGTGTTCCTGTGTGGGAATGTTGCATCCAAAAAGTGGACCTGAGGTGTCCTTTTCTCCCTCTCCCTGGGGTAAATCAGGAACAAGCACAGTGCTGTCCTCCCCTCCCAGGGAGCAAGGAGGCCCAGGCCAGTGCTGCAGCCCGTGGGCTGAGGAGGCCCTGCCCATAAGCTCTGTGTCCCCTCTGCTGCAGGGGTCAGTTCATCAACTACGTGGACGCAGACCCCACCCAGATTGAGGTCCAGGACCGAGTCTGGCTGCACAGTGACTTCCACTTCAACAACGTCTTCTCAGCCATGATGTCGCTTTTCACCGTCTCCACCTTCGAGGGCTGGCCACAGTGAGTCTCTGCTGAGGGAAGGTCTCTGCTGGGAGCAGGGCACTGCCATGGGCCTTGGCCAGGGTAAAGAAGGAAGAGCTGTCCAGGTTGAGAAGCAGGACCAGTCACCCTGGCAGTGGCTGTGGGGCTGGCAAGGTTCCCCAAGCAGTCCTGTCCCACTGTTGTTGCATGTCCCCAGAGCTCTCTGTAACTTTCAAGAGGAGACATGGTCTTTCCCACCCGATTAGGATTTCTGTTGCCCTGATGTCTGTTCTTTAGGCTGCTGTACATGGCCATTGACACCAATGCTGAGGATGCAGGCCCTATCTACAACTACCGGGTGGAGATTGCAATGTTCTTCATCATCTACATCATCCTCATTGCCTTCTTCATGATGAACATCTTTGTGGGCTTTGTCATTGTCACCTTCCAGGAGCAAGGGGAGAATGAGTACAAGAACTGTGAGCTGGACAAGAATCAGGTAATGAGACTGCTGGAACAGGACAAGGAGGACCAGCCCTGGATCTGGACTGCTGGAGCTGGCTGATTTGGATCAGCCCTTCTTTGTGGGGACACTGCTGACACAGATGAGTTGAACCTGCCCCATGCCTGTTTGCTGCTGGGGTATGGCCAGCTTGACCCATGTCTAGCACAAAACAAGCCTGAGGGAAGGGCAGAGGGGACCAGAAACAGGGAGTAGGCCTCCCTGAACAGGTAGGGTACCCAGAGGGAGCTGGAGCAGAGGGTTGTGCACAGCTCTGGGCTCCCCAGTACAAAAGGATGTACTGGAGTGAGTCCAGCAAAGGGCCACTGAGGTGATGGAGGGTCTGGAGCATCTAAGGAGGGTCTGGGAGTCAAGTCTGGTGCTGAGAAGAGAAAGCTCATAGGAATCTGACCTATGGGTATAAACACCACTGGGAAGGCATAGAGGAGACTGAGCCAGGCTCTTTTCAGTTGTGCCCAGTGACAGGAAAAAATGCAATGGACACAAACTGAAGAAAACAAGAAATTCCATTTAAACATTAACACCCCCCCCTCCCCCCCATTTTTATAGTGATGGTGGCCAAGCACTGGAGCAGGTTGCCCAGAGAGGCTGTGAAGCCTGCATCTTTGGAGCTTTTCAAAAGCCAACTGTCCTGGGCAACATGCTTTGGGCAGGAAACTGTGACTAGACTGTCTCCAGAGGTACTTTCCGCTGCCAGCCCTTCTGTGATGCTGTCATGCTGCCATTCTGGTTGGGGACAGCCGGCTGAAAGCAGCAGAGGCATTGGCAGAGGATGTGAGACACACTGGGAGGACACTGGACAGGGGCAGTTGCTGGCCCCAGAGTGCTGCCATGCTCCTGCACTGAGGCACACGGGCAGCTTGAGCTGGGGGTGCCAGGGTGATGTGAACCACACAGAAACCCACCAGAGGTGGCCCTGGGCTGCTGGGGAGGGACAGGCCTGTGCAGGTATCTCAGTGCCTCCTTCACCCCCGGTTTATGTGGTGTCTTCAGGGTGTTCTAAGCTGGCCCTGAGAGACCCTGGGGAAATGCTGGGACAAGCAGGCAGTCTCTGGGCTGGAGGAGTCAGGCCAAGGGCAGCAGGACCATCTTTGAGGCAAAAGATGACTTTGGAAGCTTGTCCCATGTGGGTGCTCTGGGGTGTTTTTGCAGGAAGCACAGCGGGTTCATTGCCCACTGCTGTGGCTGGCCCGTGTGGTGGGGCTGGGAGAGAGGGTGCTGCAGTTTGGGTCTGTGGGCATGTGCAGCGTTGCTGGTGGTGCTGAGGGTGTGCCCTGCAGCGGGATCACACCTGCCCTCCCTCCCTCCCTGCCTTGCCCAGCGCCAGTGCGTGCAGTATGCGCTGAAGGCTCGCCCGCTGCGCCGCTACATCCCCAAGAACCCCTACCAGTACCAGATCTGGTACGTGGTCACCTCCTCCTACTTCGAGTACCTCATGTTCTTCCTGATCCTGCTCAACACCATCTGCCTGGGCATGCAGGTGAGGGCACAGGGGTGGTGGAGGGGTGTCTGTGGGACTGCACAGGCTGGCTCAGCCCTGCCATCCCAAGAGAGCCTCTGGATAGCGGGTGTTTGCTTATGGCATGATGTGGCAAAATGGGACTGGTGGGATGTGGGGAGCCCAGAGAAGGAGCTGCAGGGGGGAAGTTTCCTTTTTGCTGAGCCACAGGCCTGGCTGTGGGAGGGGGCTCTGCATCCAGCACACATCTCTGAGCTCACAGTGGAGGCTGGATCTGCTATCAGCTAATGGCTCCTTCTGCCTTATCCTCAGCATTACAACCAGTCTGCAGAAATGAACCACATCTCAGACATCCTCAACGTGGCCTTCACCGTCCTCTTCACCCTGGAGATGGTCCTCAAGCTCATGGCCTTTAAAGCCAAGGTGAGAGAAGAGCATGATCAGCATGGAAAGCATGCCCGGCCAGGGGGTTCATTTATCCTGCACTGGGCATCTCTTGAGTACAAGCACCCCTAGCCCTGCAGCTCCAGAGAACTTCTCCTTGCAAGACCCTTGAGGACCCCCATGCACAGGACCTTGGAGTTTCTGGAGGGACTACTGCTTGTCAGGGCTACCCTTGCTAGCCAAATCCCACCCAGTCCAGGTGGCCATTGTTCCCATCTTCAGTGTCATGGCCATAGTGGGGTCATAGCTCCAGCCACACTGATCCACCCTCCTCATTTCACTGCATTGCAAGACAGGACCAAATAACCAAGCAGAGAGTGCTAGCTCTGACCACCATCCCTTCTTCTGAGGGTCAGAGTCACTGAAGAACCTTCTGGTACCCCTTCCTCTGGGCTCCAGCCTCTGTCTCCTCCTTGACTTATACCCTTGCCTGTTCACTCTTCTTTGGCTCCTCCCTCACAGGGCTACTTCGGAGACCCCTGGAATGTCTTTGACTTCCTCATAGTGATTGGCAGCATCATTGATGTCATCCTCAGCGAGATTGATGTAAGTGTTGGGGGCTCAGGCACAGGCTGTCCCCGCCCAGGGCTGCACTGTACCCCTGCCCTGGGCTGAGGCAGGAGTGCAGGGTGGCCAGCTGTGTCCAGGAGTGCTGTGTCCAGCTCTGCAGGGGAATGGTCTCTCCTCNCATGATTTAAACATCCCCAACTGCCCAGCATGTCACATTGCCCCCTCCCCTCTGGAGTCCTGAATCTCTAGGCACTGGAGTCCTGTGGCAAACAGTCACTCAGGAGTAGCCCATAAGCAGCAGGCTGTGTGCCAGCCCCTGCCCCACTCCCCCTGGGCATGCCTGGACAGGCATCCACACATCCAGCCTCAGATCAAAGCAGGTGGGAGTAAAGGGGTTCCCACAGCTCCCTGTCCCCACAGGACTCTGGCCCAGGGGAGCCATCAGACACCTCAGATTTCAAGGCATTTGCTGTGTGTGTGTCCCTTTACGCAGTGGCCATACACAGACACACACTGGTGGTGTTTGTGTGCCTGTGTGAGCTCCAGACATCACTGCAGGGCTCTGCACGGTGTAAGCTGTGGGGCTGGTGCCTCAGGCAGTGCCTCTTTGGTGAGTGCTCTGCTGGGAGCATTTCCAAAGCCGTGCTAGGAAGCCAGCATGGCCCTGCCTCCCCTGGCACAGGGACATCCACACCTGTGTCTGGCCCTGAAAACGCCCCCCTGGTGTGGGAGGTGTGTGTTCCTTCTGCAGACCTGATGGTGGCTCCAGAAGCAGCTGTGGAATGGGGAAGGTGATAGATTTACCCTCTCCAGTGACTTGGCAGTGTCTCCTCAAAGGGGCAGGGCTTGCCAGCTCCAGTGCACTGCAGGGCTGGGTCTGGCACTGCTGCTGCCTCTGCCACCCCAGCACAGGGTCACCTGCCATGTTCTCTGTGCAGGAATGTGAGGTCTTCAGAGACCCTTGAGAGCAGTCACCTTCTTCTCTGTGGGGTATTCCAGGCCTCACAGAGCTGGGACGAGCAAAAACCATCCACCTTCCTCTCCTGTGAGAGCCCTCTGTCCCTGTGTGCACAGTCCTGCCCATCAGTACAGCCATCCTCTGGCCTCTGGCCTTCTCAGCCTTTATGATCTCCCAGATTTCATGCCAGTGCCAACAGCTTTCATCTGTCATCAGCTCCTCCTCATCCTTGCCCACCAGCTCTGCACCTGTGACTTGGTTTCCCACTGCCTGCTGGGTATCCTTCCCCACCTGCTGTCACTCAGAACTGAAGTCCAAGGGGTGCTCAAGGCCCTGGACTGGAGAATGATTTTCAGTCCCTGTGGAGCAAGAGACCACTTGGCACACATACCAAAATCCTGCTGTCCTTGGGGGTCTGTGGGGGTGCCCAGGACACACCACAGGCCCTGGGAGGAGCCTGGTGCTCCAGCTGGGCTGCAGGGACTGACCCAGGTACTGTGCTCTGTGTGCTGCAGCACTGTTGACAGCAGCAGGGCTGTGCAGAAGGCCAGGCAGAATTTAGGGAATGTTCTATGTGGCCTGAGCTTCCTAGGTCCTTTCCCCTGTGTCTGTGTGCAGGAGCACCAAGAGCACTGCTCTCCTTCCCCAGCCCCCAAGATCTTCAGGGACCTCAGTCACAGCCAGCCCTGCTCTGGCAGTGTCCATCTCTGTCCCCTCAGGGCTGGTTTACCTTTCCCTAAGTGCTGTCTTTTCCATCCAGCCCACATCTCTCCCAGCACTGCCAAGTGTTTCCCAGCCATCTGATGATGTGCAGGGGATTTGGNTCCAGTCCCTGTCTGGGTTCCCCCAGATCCCGGGGGGTATTGAGGGGTCTCAGGGAAGCAGGGATGGGGTGCCACTGGCAGTGCTACCCCAGGCTCTGAAATGTAGGAGGCTGGAGTGCTCCTGCTGCTGTGCTGCTCCTGTCACTGCCCTGGCAGCTCAGCCCCTTGGCAAGGCCCAGCCCCTGCAACCTCCCCACACCCCACAATTGCTGGCTGGGATGGCAGGAATGAGCCTGGGCTGGGCAGGGGGCACAGGGGCTGGAGCCCCCCAGGAGTCAGGGGCTGACGTTGAGTCTCCCTGCCCCAGAGTGTGCCAGGCTCTCTGCAGACAGGAGCGTGTCTCTGGCTGGCTCTGAGGAGTCTCAGGGGGTTTGCCCACTGCCCACCCCTGGGGCTGCCAGTTTTGGTGCTCACTCCAAGCAACCCTTCACCAGTTTTGCCCTGATGTCTGAGCTGCCACGCTGGGAGCAGCCCAGCTTGCTGCAGAGGAGTCATGTGCTGGCTGGGGAGCTCAGCTCACCTCCAGATCCCTGGGCCTGACCAGGGTGGGCAGCAGCACCCGAGGTTTGGCCCAGCTCTCCTGGGCACAGCCCTGCCCCTGTGAGGGTGTCACAGCAGGTGAAGTGCAGCAGGGCAGAGGTGGCTGAGTCCCTCATGGTCTGTGTGGTTCCTTGCTCACCCAGATGCTGTCTCTGCCTGTCACCAATCACATCACCTTGTCCCTGAGCCTAAGGGATGGTGGAGCTCTGCCTGCCTTTCCCTATGTCACTCCTCCCCACTTTCCATCTTACTCTTCCTTCTGTGTTATCTTCTCGTGTCACCGCCCCTCCCTGTCCTTCCTGCCTCACTTCTGCTGACTCTCTTGTTCTCTTGGCAGACCATTCTTGCCCCCAGTGGAGGGTTGTACTGCCTCGGTGGGGGCTGTGATGGCACTGTAAGTATCAGCTGCATGTGCCTGCCGTGCATCCCCTCCCTCACCGCCTGAGGAATGTTTGCATGTGCCCTGCGTGTCCCTGAGCACACCACACCCAGCTCTTCTCTCTGGGCTGTAACTCCTCCCTCGCTGAGAGGCGTTTGGGGTGACACACCACACACACAGACACCCCTTCCCACCCTGAGAGGTGCAAGGCTGTTCTCCAGCCCTCCTGGGCCCATCTGAAAGCCCAGCCCTGCCCTTCACCATCCCATCCCCTGGAACTGCCATATCAGAGGACCTTTCCAGCTGCAGGGCAGGAAAGCTGGCCTTGGTCCTTGTTCCATCACCCTGGCTACCTAAGACCTGAAGGGATGCAGCCTCTGACAGCCAGAGAAATGATAAGGGGGTGATCCCTGCCCTCTGCCTTCCCCCAGAGCTGGCTGTGTCCCCTGGCTGCAGCCCAGTGTCCTGGGAGGCTGAGTGGGCCAAGCCCTGCACTGGTGGCCAAAGACCACCAAGGAGGTGCAGTGGCAGTGGGGTGGCCTGGGTTGGTCTGAAAATGTGGAGGGAGCTGACTGCAGGGTACCACGTGCCAGAACCTCTTCCCAGGGCCCTGGTGCTGGGAGGTGCAGAGTGCAAGCTGCTCTCCACAGGACACTGCCCAGGTCCCACTGATGGGGATGGGGTGCACTGGGGCTGATGGCATGTTCCTGACCACTGCACTCACTGGATGGGCACAAGGCACCAGAAGAGATGGGAAAGGAGATGGAGCTTTTCAGTGCAGTCCTGGGAACTCGGAAGTGTGATACTGAGGAAAGTGGAGCTGCTGGGAGGGGCATTTACAGCTGGATTTTGTTGCCCTGAAATAGCAAGGGAGTGAGTGACCTGGGTGATGAGAGTGAGAGGGATCCAGTGGCAGCAGTAAAGCTCTGGTAGGCTAAGGGGGCAGTGGGAAAAGCATCCCAAGCAGTGATGGAGTCCAGGCGGGCAGTGCCAGGAGGGTCTGTTCATGGCTCCTGGTGGCAGAGACGGTGACTGTGGCTGTGCCATTCTGGGGCTATCAAGAGCACAAAGCCCCTGGCATCTCCAACCACCACTGTTAGGTGCTTCCAGACAAAACCTGGTGCTTTCAGGGCAGGAGCTGTGCCTTTTGCCTCACTTCCTGCCTGCCCACTCTGCCCTGAACCCTTGGCTGTTCATCCCTTCAAGGAGGACACCCACAGGGAGTAGGGATCATTGCATGGCCAGGTGACACTGGGCAGCACCCTGCAGAGACACCTCTCTTCAGTCCCTCCTTTGGTTAAAGTCCTGCATTAACATTCTCAAAACAGCCCTTCTCTGCTCGAAGAGCTGTCATTAGCCCTTCCTTCCTGTGCCTGGTGCCCACCCTACACCTCACCCTAGAAATACAGGACGTGCTGGGCAAGAGCCTGGTGGGACTAAACCTGTCTGTGGTGGCCCTGTGACCCTCACAGCTCTCCCAGTCCATGTGGCAGCGTGCTTTCCTTCTTGCATTATCCCAGTGTCAAAAGCGTGAGCATGGGGGCCTGGGGAGATGAGATCTCTGGGGAGGCTGGGGGAGATGTGCCAGCACATCTTTGCAGTCTGATCCTGTGTGCTGGCAAGGGCACCGTGACTGGTGCCTGGGCGTGGGCTCTCGTTACCCTTCCTTACCCCAAGACCTGGATCCCCTGCCTGGAAAGCCTGGAGGCCTCAGCACTGTCTGTCCTCCAGCTGCTGTGCTCTGCCTGCAGGACCCTGATGACAACTCCCGCGTCTCCATCACTTTTTTCCGGCTGTTCCGGGTGATGCGGCTGGTGAAGCTGCTGAGCCGGGGTGAAGGTGTCAGGACCCTCCTGTGGACCTTCATCAAGTCCTTTCAGGTCTGTCAGGAGCAGTGCTCCCCTCCCAAACACACACATGCCCAGGGCTGGCAGCAGTGGCTGATCCTCAGGCTGGTGGCATGAGCAGCCTGTCCTCAGCAGGCAGAGGAGAGAGCTCCAGTGCTCCTGCTGACCTCAGGTTGGGGTGGGGGCTTGTGGTGCATAGAACATGGTCCATGTGGGTGGGAGGGTGTGTGGGACTCCCTGGCTGACAGCACTGAGTGTCAGAGCTGGGCCAGGTGCTGGCAGTTCCTGCCTGGGCCCGTTTGTCCTGGTCCTGGTGGGCTGGGATCTGCACCAGATGGGGTGGGTACCTCAGGGCATGCTGCAGCATCAGCTCACAGCCCTGAGCTGGGCAATTCCCTCAGCCCTGGGCTGTGCTGAGCCTCGTCCCAGCCACAGAGATCAGTGCTCCTGTGGGGGCTGACATCAGCCTGCCACGTGTGAGAGCTGCAGAGAAGGGGCAGCAGGAGGGTGGTGAGAGGAGCAGGTAAACTGTCCCCTCCCCACACAGGGACAGGTACACCTCCTGCAGCACCTCCAGAACCAATGCCCTGTCCCTGGGTTGTGTCTCACACAAGCCATGGTCCTTTTGTCATAGGCTCTGCCATACGTGGCCCTGCTGATTGTGATGCTTTTCTTCATCTATGCTGTGATCGGGATGCAGGTGAGGGGCACAGGGGTGGGGGGGGTGGGAATTGGTCTTCATCAGATGCCCTGAGCCTGATGGCACTGGGGAGGTGGGACAGGGAGGGACTGGTTCCTCTGTTAGGCCCTCTCCGGGACTTTGCACAGATGGGACTGGTTTACCCTGGTCTGCAGGGATATTTGCCACCCCAGCACCTCCTGTCCCTGGGCTCCAGCCAGGGCAGCTGAGGCACTTGGCAAAGAGCCCTTAGGGATCAATGGCACAACCTAGACACACAGGCACCAGTGCTTGTGCTGGTTCAGGAGACCTTGTCTCTGTGGCCCAGATGAAGTGCAGTTGTAGTCAGCACTGGCAGGAATGTCCAAGTAGCTTCTAAGCCCCAGAGCACCCACATCCCAATCTCAATCTCTTTTGGGGATGCCCAAAGCCAAATAAACAAGAGGAAGTGGAGCTCAGGCACCAGAGGTGCTCTGGAGGGTAGTTGG
This sequence comes from Dicaeum eximium, assembly GCA_013396995.1. Lineage (NCBI taxonomy): Eukaryota > Metazoa > Chordata > Aves > Passeriformes > Dicaeidae > Dicaeum > Dicaeum eximium. The sequence goes on from VWZP01010183.1 coordinate 39,960, forward strand.
TGCTAAAGAAAGGATGGCACACTGGAGACCTGCCACTGTGATTTACAGATGTTTGGGAAGATCGCCATGGTGGATGGGACCCAGATCAACCGAAACAACAACTTCCAGACCTTTCCACAGGCTGTGCTGCTGCTCTTCAGGTCTGTCTTGTCCTGTCGTGTAAGCAGCTCCAGAAGGGAGCTGGGCTCTGAGCCTGTGGGAATGGGAATGTTCAGCTTGGAGTGAGTGAGGACCAACATTTCAGTAGCTGATTTCTTTTTTGTCCCACAGAAAGATCTCCTGCAGCAGTGGGAGCATTTCAGGAGAGGCTGTGGGTTTACTTGGTGTGGCTGGGCTGCTGGAGAGAGGGGCATTTTTGGGTTGCTATTCTGAAAATTTCCTTCCCAAACTGGATTTTAATTTGTGAATTTTGAGGAAAGTCATGGAAAGCAGGAGCTCAGCCCAAGGCTTTCCTTGACTCCAGACACTTTCTGAAGCTTTCAGTGTCCCTATGGCAGCAAGCACAGAGTCCTTACTGCTCCTTTCTCAGCAGCTTCCCATTCCCCTGTGTGCTAGAGTGGCCCCAGCCCTCCCTGCACGGCCAGCTCCTGCCCAGAACAGGGACCAGCAGTGTCCCCTCTTGCCAGGTGTGCCACGGGCGAGGCGTGGCAGGAGATCCTGCTGGACTGCAGCTACGGCCGGCGCTGTGACCCCGAGTCGGACTATGCTGAGGGCGAGGAGTACACCTGTGGCACTGGCTTTGCCTACTTCTACTTCATCAGCTTCTACATGCTCTGTGCCTTCCTGGTATGCTGGCTCCCACAGGGCCCCTTTGGCACCCCTGGCCTGCTTGGGCAGCGCCGCTGTTGTTAGCTGTGTGTCTCATGGGTGAGCCTGCAGAGCCCTCTCCTGGGGACATCACCCCGATCCCACCTGCCCAGCCCTGCTATGAACTGACACTGCACTTCTGGGGGGACCCAGGATCCCCTTTTAGTTTCTTCCCACAGCCTCCGTGTGCTGCCTTCCAGATGTGTTTGTGTTGGCCTTGGCAAGGGTGGAGAGGGATGAGATGCTGATGTGCTTGTGCTTTCACATGACCTGCTTGAGCAGGAGGTTCCTCCCTGCATGGGAAGACTCACACTCAGCATCCTCTGACTCCAGGAGATCCTAAGCCCCTTCTGCTCCAGAACACATCTGCCCATGTTTTTGTAGTGCCGGTCTCTCTCCCCTGGCTGGGTCCTTCCCATCAGTTCTCTGTCCTCAGATCATTAACCTCTTCGTGGCTGTCATCATGGACAACTTTGACTACCTGACACGGGACTGGTCCATCCTTGGGCCCCACCACCTGGATGAGTTCAAGCGGATCTGGGCTGAGTACGACCCCGAGGCCAAGTGAGTATGGGTGGGGGGGTGGCATGGAGAGGGTGTTCCATGGGGTGGGAGACAGGCGTGGCAGGGTGAGCTGTGGCACTGCCTACCAGTCAGGTTCCAGCATCTCAGAGGTGCATATGGACTGCCAGAGTTGATCCAGGTCTGATAAAAGCCATCAGGATATTTGGGAACATAAGACTTTCAGTTCCCTCCTCATCCAGCTGTGGTGAGGCTGCCAGCTCTTCCCTGCACACCTTTACCTTCTCCCCAGTGCCACAGGGAGCAGCTGCTCTCCCCAGGAGGAGCAGAGGGAAGAGTAGGGATTTGCCCAGCACAGAAGCATGGGGCAGATCCCAGGGATCAGCCCCCAGAGCACCTCCCCAAGCAGGTCTGCTGCCTCACTGCTGAGCTGGTGTGTTCCTCTGCAGGGGGAGAATCAAACACTTGGATGTGGTGACTCTGCTGAGGCGTATCAACCCTCCCCTGGGCTTTGGAAAGTTCTGCCCACACCGTGTAGCTTGTAAGGTAAGAGCCAAGGGAGTGACAAGGTGTGTGAGCACAGGGACACATTCCCCAAGCTGTCACTGTGTCCTCCTGGCAGGCTGAGAGTGACAGTCCAGCCAGGTTCTATGCCATGGCTTATACTCTGCTCTGACCTCTCCTTTTTAATGAAGGGGTGTATCTGGGGGGCAAGGAGAGGTGCTGCTGACCTGCACAGAGCTGAGGTGGTGCAGCTCCTGAAGATCAGGACTTACCTGTGCCCACCTCCTACTTCAAAGGTGTGGCACTGATGGGCTGGCTCTGCCCAGAGCCATCATTACAGGGGACACCCAGGCCACACTGCAGCTGGTGCAGGAGGGCAGTGCAAGGTATGAGCATGTGGCCATGTCAGCTGGGCTGTAGGACTTGTTTCCAAGAGCTGATAGTGCTTAGGGAGAAGGAAGCCCCAACTTTCTTAGCAGAAATACATTTTTCCTGGCTTAGCCCATTCTGAACAAATCCAGGGCCTGTGTGAGGCCCGTGTGTAACATGCATGGCCAGGAGCTCAGGCATGGTGTAATCCCTCTTGGGTTTTGGGCAAACCCATCAGGAGGTTTGCTCCCCAGATTCCTCATGACAGCCTGGAACATGTTGTGGAGTGGGGAGTGCAATGCTAAATGAATCCCATCTCTCTGAAAGCAACTGGGGGGATTCAGCCTGGAGAAGAGGAGGCTCAGAGGGGACCTTTTTGCTTTCTACAACTCCCTGACAGGAGGTTGAAGCCAGGTGGGAGTCGGTCTCTTCTCTCAAGTAACAAGTGACAGTACAAGAGGAAACAGTCTCAAGTTGCACCATGAGAGGTTTAGGATGGATATTAGGGAAAATTTTTTCACTGGAAGATTGGTTAGGCGTGGGACAGGCTGTCCAGGGCAGTTGTGGGTTACCACCCTGGAGGCATTTGAAAGCCATGTGGATGTGGTGCTTGTGTACATGGTTTTTCTGGTGGCCTTGGCAGTGGTGGGGGAATGCTTAGACCTGATGATCTTACAGGTCTTTTCTGACCTAAACAATTCTGTGATTCCATATAATTCTCCCATGGCACCCAGGCTCCTGTAAGTTATTTCTCCCAGCCCTACCCATCACTTGCTCTGGTTCAGCTGGCTGGGACCAGGGATGCCACTGCCTCTGGCAATTGTGGTACCAGGGGTGCTGCAGAGCCCCTGGGTCTGGGCAGGGCAGGTAGGGCTGGGAGGGCTCCATGCCCTGAGCAGAGCCTCTGGCCAGGACAGGCACTGAGTCTGGGGGCTGCCAGCCTGCTCTGTCACCTGGGGTCTCAGGTGCTGGCTTGCTGTGCAGCGCCTGGTGTGCATGAACATGCCCCTGAACAGCGACGGCACCGTCACCTTCAACGCCACGCTCTTTGCGCTGGTCAGGACAGCCCTCAAGATCAAGACAGAAGGTAAGCAGTGATCTTGGCTGCCTCTACAGCCTGACAGGGGACCTTCCCTGTGGTGCTGGGTGTGGGTTACACACCATTGCCCCACTGGCCAGGGAGCTCGGGGCACTTGTCTGTGGGACAGAGCCTGTGGACAAGCGCTCAGCTCTGCTCTCGTTGCCCATCTCTTTGGCCTGGAGCCCCTGGGTGCCTGCAGGACACTGCTCAGCCCGAGCCTGCAGGCTGTTATTAGCTGATGGCCTGTGTGTTGCAGCCCTGAGGGGTGAACCAGTGCTACCAGTGCCACCCCGACCAGCTTGGGAGTGGGTCTGGTCCAGCTCCCATCCTTTGAATTTAGCTGTGCAGCTGCTTTCATCCCTTCCTTGGCAGCAGCATAGTTTGCTGAGCTTTGCTGTGGGAAGGTGTCCCAGCACCTTGTTTCTGTGCCTGTGGGCTGTGCCTGTGCTGTGAGCAGCTCTGGGCTGGGCTGGGAAGCCAGCTGTGGCAGGAGCCAAGGCCAGGCAGCAGTGGGCTCCTGGGATCAGTGTCTTCCAGCAGTGTGGCACAGTGCTTCCCTGTGGCTGGGGTGGGAACAGGGCAGCCTGGGAGAGCACAGGAGATCTTGGAGATAAACTGGGATTTGAGGAATGGTGAACCCTGTGGGAGCACCAAAGGGGAGGTCAAAATCTGTAAAGTATTCTGGCTAAAATCAAAGCCTCGCTCTTACTAAGCTGACCTTTGTTGGGTGAGGAGGCAGAGAGGAGCTGTCACACCCTCCAGGAGACTGGCCAGGTGTTCACATGCTTTGTCTTGACTCCTGTTCACGTCCCTGGGAATGAACTGCTCTGTCCTGCTTGCTTTCCTCACAGGTAATTTTGAACAGGCCAATGAGGAGCTCAGAGCTATTATCAAAAAAATCTGGAAGCGAACGAGTATGAAGCTTTTGGACCAGGTCATCCCACCTATTGGAGGTACGTCACCAGGTGGCACTTCCTGAGGGACACTGCAACTCTGGTCAGGGTCTCACTGCTCCAGCCACTTGGGGTCTTGTGACAGGCAGAATCATCATGTTGGTTTCCTTCCTCCAGATGATGAGGTGACAGTGGGCAAATTCTATGCTACTTTCCTGATCCAAGAACATTTCAGGAAGTTCATGAAGCGCCAGGAGGAATATTATGGGTACCGGCCCAAGAAAAACCCTGTGGAGATCCAGGTCGGTGTGTGGTTGGTGCTGGAGGGGAGATTCTTCCTGGAGGCAGGCAGGGAGTTCTGCAGGTCAGGGAAGAGGCTTCCCTCAGCCTGGGAAGTCCAGGGTGACTCAGAGAGCTCAGGGAGCCCTGTGCCTCAGGGGTGCCCCACGTAAACCAGCGCTGACCTGGCCATGAGGCCCCAGCCCTGAGTGTGACCTTGGTGTCCAGGGTGCAGGTGACTCAGAAAGCAAAGGAGGGTTTTGACTCTCTGCTCCACTGACTCCAGTTGTAGAGAGGGCTTGGCAGGATCTGGTGGCTCACCAAGCAGTTTTAAGACCTGGAAACTCTCACCACAGACCACTGTCTGTGCCAAATGCTGCTCTTCCAAGCCCTTACCCACCTGCTCTGCTCCAATCCCAGGGCCTTCTCCCTCTTCTCCCCTTAGCAGTGTCTGGGTTGCTCCATGTGCCTGGTGTTCTCTCAGCCTTACAGAGCATCAGGTGGAGGAGGGGGTCATGTGGCTGTCTTTGAGTGGGACCACTGCAGTCAGAGAAGGCTGCACAGCAGACCCGAGGGGTGCTGGCAGAGGATTTCTGTGCCTGGCCAGAAGGCTGGGATGTCCCCAGCCTCTCCTGACTTTGTAGGGAGGAAATTGCCTGTAGAGATAAAAGACCAGGCCGCAAAGGTGAAAAGCAAGGAAAAGAGCCAGGTCCCAGATCAGGGACAGAGGCCCAGCCTGCCCTTGGCTGTCACCAGCCCAACCCTCCATCTGGCAGCCCCTGCATTCCCTTTTGTGGGACAGCATGAGCCCAGAAGCTGTGGGACAGCTCAGGAGCAGTGTCACCATGCAGGGTGTGAGCCAGGCCTGTCCATGGCAGGGAGAGCCTCAGGATGTTTCCCTCTCCAGAGACCAAGGTGAGGGGTGGTGGGGCACAGCCACATCAGCCCTGCCTTCCTGTGCCCTCCAGGCTGGGCTGAGGAGCATTGAAGAAGAAGCTGCCCCCGAAATCCATCGGGCCATTTCTGGGGACTTGACTGCAGAGGAGGAGCTGGAAAGAGCCATGGTGGAGGCCGCCATGGAGGAAGGGATATACAGGGTGAGTTCAGCCCTCAGGGCACAACAGTTTGGTGGTCCCACCCAGCCTTGACTTCAGAGTGGTGGTGGTGGGTCAGCTTGGCTGCTAGCACTGGGGGACAGTCTGCAGGGTGTGGGCCACAAGGATGATCAGCACTTCTTTCCTTTCTGTGAGCATCAGGACATCCTGGTTGTGTCATCTTGGGCAAGCTGCTCTCTGCCTCAGTTTCCCCTCTGTGAAAGGACCTAGCCCATGTGCCTGGCAGGGCTGTGCTGAATATTTACCTGCTGGTTTGGTGGTTCCCACTCACACCTTCTGCCAGGCTAAGGTGGACAGCTGTGGTGTCACAGGAACTGATTCACTTCCCACTCCCTGCAAGTCTCAGAGACAGCCTGGGCAGAGCTGCACCTCCTTCTGTGTCCAGAGGTGCCACAACCTCCGGCTGTCCTGCAGATGTGACAGGATTTGTCATGGGCTGGCTTCTCCCAGTGCTGCTGCATGGCCATCAACCCTCAGTGCCTCAGTTTCCCCACCTGGGCAGTGAAGTTTTTGGGACCAGGCCTGCAGGGCCTGAGCACAGTGATCACTGTTTCAGCATGGCAATGGCCCCAGAGCAGCCTGGAGCTCCAGGCTTGCCCTGATGCCCTCCCTGTTGGTTGCAGAGAACAGGTGGCTTGTTTGGCCAGGTGGACAGCTTCATGGAGCCCAGCAGCCCGCTGCAGCCCCAGGTGGCCAGCCAGAGGCCCCTGCAGTTCACTGAGGTGGGCAGTGAGGACCTCGACTCTCCTGTGTTCCTTGATGACTTCCCCCAGGAGCGCAACACCAACATCAACAACGCCAACAGCAGCAGCTGGCTGGAGGGGTAAGGGCGGTCAGCCTCGGTGTCCAGGCAAGGAGGGCAGGGCTGGCCATGCCACTGTCTGCCCTGGGGCTGTCCTGGCAGCTGGCTGCACCCTGGCCTCCCATCCCATCATCCTTCATCTCAGTGCCATGAGGATGAAGGTGGACAGCAGGGCTCCAGGGAGTGCAGGAATCTTCCCTCCCCCTCACCTGCCCTTCTCTGAGGGCCAAGGCCCAGGCTGGGGCCACCAGTACAGGCCTGGGCACAGGTAGAAGGGACAAGAATTACCAATGTAGGAGATGTACTTAGTCCTGCTTCTTGAGGTCTCCACCCCATTCATCCATTCCAGTTGTCCCTACAGGTCTGTCCCCCCAGGCTGGGCACGGTGGGGAGGGCTGCACCCCCAGGTGGAGCTGGGCTCAGTGTGTGGCCCCCAGTCAGGCTGACCTTGCCTGCCCTTGCCAGGGTGCAGTATGAGGATGAGGTGCTGAGGAAGACGGTACCAGCAGCACGCAGGCGCCCGGCATGGGGTGAGTCTGGGCTTTGTTGTTCTTCTGGGGGACTGGGACCAGCCCAAGGCCAGGGCAGGGGGAGGGGTCTGATGTTGGTGGGTGGAAGGAGGAGATGCAGACCCCAATAAGTTGGAGGTTTGCTGAGAGCACTGAGCACAGCAGGATCTCTCTGGAGAGCTCCAGGAGACCCTTCTCCCTCCTTCTCTCCTTTGAGGTGATGAAATATGGAGATGATGCCTCAGGCTGGGGGAGCACTGGCTATCCCAGGGCAGCAGGGCCACAAGACCATGTTTGTTTCCTTGAACAGGGACTGTGGGTGCTGCTGAACTCCTAAAATTTATCCTTTGCTCCCCCCAGTCTAGCAAGCCCAGTCCCATCTCTGTTTGGCAGTGGTGTCCTTGCTCTTGTACCCATCTGATGTCCTTACCTTTCCCTCCCACAGAGCACAACCGCCCCATACCCATGGAGAGGCTGAGCAGAAGGCGAGGGGCCACCTCTGGGGGTCTCTCATCACCAGGGCCACTCCTCCCCCAGCAGGTAAAAGGGGCAGTGCATGTCCAGAGGGGACATAATGTAGGGGACACAGGTGAACCTCCCTCCCATCCTGGGAAAGGCTGGTACAGCTGTGCTGGGAAGGGGCCACTCTCCGGGGCTTACTGTGGAAATCCAGCCTTGCTGGAGCTTTTCTCTTGGATCAGCCTGGAGATGGAGCTGGGCTCTCACCCTGCTGCTGTAACAGTCATGGGAAGCTCCTCAAAGCTGGAACAGCTGGAAGCACATTGCTCTGACTCCCCATCTGCCTCCAGAGCCAGGACAGGCAGAAGGGCTGTGTCAGATTTGCCCCCATGCTCCCTTTGCTGCCCTTTGCTGGCCACAGTGCCTGATGCCTGTCACGTGCCAGGGCAGGGGACCAGGGCTGGTTCCCAGCTCTCTGTTCACATGGCCCTGCTGGTCCCATTTTGGGGGTGCCCTGGACCCAGGAGCTCCAGCAGGATGGCATTGCCTGTCCTGGCACTGGAGAGGGACAGGGGACAGAACCTGCAGCTCCCACACTAACATGGGAGAGATCTTCCTGGGCAGTGTCCCAGCACATGTTGCAGCTCTGTGCTACTGTCACCCAGCTGCCCACAGAGGATGGCACTGTGACAGGAACAGCATCCAGCCCAAGGTTCCAGCAGAGAGAAACTGGTGAGCCAGGAACATCCTCCACCCCAGCTATCACCTTCCTCATTCAGGAGGTAAGGCAAGGGCACAGCTTGGCAGAGGGAACAGCAGGCATGGCAGGAAGTTCCAGGGATACCATGCTTATGGCATGATGGGAGACTGGGAGGCAAAGCTTAGCCACAAGGACAAGCAGCAGGTGTGTGCCAGCACAGAGGGCAGAAGGGAGGAGAAGAGGGTGGGTGGGTGCCTGCAGCCAGGGCAGCTCCCCAGGCTGAGCACCCAGGCTGGCTCTCACCCTCTGCACAGGCTCTGATCTCCGGAGGCCTCGGGGCTCTGGCCCACGACTCGTCGTTCCTAGCAGTAACCAGGGACGAGATGGCAGCCAGCAGCCAGCTGGAGATGGATGAAGTGGAGAAAGCAGCCGTGGAGCTGCTAAAGGGAAGACAAACACTGCAGGGCACAAAACCTGGCTCTGCCCCACTGGACACCTCAGCTGTGGCACCAGGCAGATCCCCAGGGCTCGGTGCAGCTCCCTCCCAAAAGACCAGCACTGCCACTCACCTCTGAGCTGCCCAGTGCAGTAGCCCAGGGTCCTGACACAGGGGCTGCAGGAGCAGAGCCACATTGTTCCTGCTGCTTTCTGTGGTCCTGAGCCACTCTGGCCAGCTGTGGTACTACTTTTGGGACAGGTCTCTGGGACGCTGGTGCAGAACAGGACAATGCTGTTCCAGCGGGGTCTGGCAAGAGCTGGACAGGTCATTAAAGTGTTCCTGCTGTGTGACTCTGGATGCCACTCCCTCCTTCCTCTGCCACCCTGCCCGTGGAGAGGGTTGCAAATGCGAGACCACGTGTAAGCAGAGCTGGCAGTGATTCACATGGCAGCCTCCAGTCCAGTCATTTTGAGGTTGCCAAGCTCTGGGGATCTCCTGAAATCCCAGGAGCTGGACCCTGCATCCTCATGTCTCTGCTGGAGCCTGCAGCCTCCTGCCTGCAGCTAAGTCTGGCCTGTGAGGAGGAGATGTGCCAGGGACTGGGCAGCAAAATGGGGCCTGGGGCCTTCTTGGCTCCCCGTGCCAGCTGTGTGTGAAACTGGGGATGGGGCAGAGGTGTGAAAGCACGTTCAGGCTGGGGCAGCAGCCCTGGGGCTGGCCAAGAGGAGAGTTGGACACTGTGGTGCCACTTCTGCCCCTTCCACTGTCTCCACGCTGTGCTCTTGGGGTCAGGCATCCCTCCCAGTCTCTGGGAAGGTCTCGTTCAGCCCATGACATCCATCCCACAGCTCAGTGGGGCGCAGGCCAGGAGAGTGTGGAGCTGTTCCTGCAGTGCTCCCAGCAGTGCCTGTGCTGGTGCTGAGCAGCAGCCGAGGTTGTTCCTCTCTGGGCTGCCCCGGGGGCCCACAGTGCCCCCCATGGGATCTGGGTGCTGAGCACTGGGGCAGCCCCATCTCCCAGCCCAGCCCTTCGGTGGGATCTGGCTCCCAAGGGCCCCCAGCCCAGCCTAACTGGGAACTGGGGGGCTCTTGATCACCTAATAGATATTAAAATGCAGAGTGGATGGGTCCCAGGGGAGGAGCAGATCAATGAGCCAGCCTGCTCCCAGCATGGCTTTTATTACCTCAGTCAGGGGAACCGCCTGAGTTCAGCTGCAGCCTGAGCACCAGAGCTGCTCTGGTGCCTGCCCATGGCAGTGCAGCTTCCCCCAGGCATGCAGCCAGCAGAGATGGATGGTGTGGGGGAAACTGCTGCAGCTCTTCCTCTTGCTTCTTTGCCCTGGGGCAGGACCTACAGCCCTGCACACTCACAGCCTCACACACACACTGCTGGTGGAGGTGCACGGGGTTGGCTCTGGCAGGAGATGTCAAGGATGTGTTATGGGGTGAGTGGTCGTGGCTCCTGCTGGGTTTGGGGAGATGCACGACTGCATGTATCGCTTGCCAAGACCCATGGGTGGTCACTGGAGACTCTAAACATAAAGGGTGATGCTATGGTGGGGACAGTCCCACTGTGGTGGGGGCTCTGCACCCTCTCCTGCTCTCTGGGGCTGCACAGGGATGATTTGCTCCATCTGAGGTGTGTGTGTGGTGTGTCTTTCTTAAGCTGATCCTAGTTGAACTGCGGGACAGATGTGATTTGTGGTACAGCTGGCATGTGGGTGGGAGTAGGAATAGAGCAACGTCACAGCAGTCACTGCCCCTCTCTGCTGGAGCTTCAGTGGGGAAGAGTCGGGTCTCAGGAAAACCCACAGCTCAGGGAGGGAACTGCACCGTGCACCAGCTGTCCTTGCAAACACGGGACACAAAAAGGGGAATACCAGCTCCTCACATGCTTGCAGGAGGACAGACAGGCCATGTCCTGCTCATCCCCGTGATTTGGTACCAGTATTCGGTGTCCTGGGACTTACCCATCCCAGCAGGACTGAGAAGCTCCCGCAGGAGGCAGAGTCCTGCATGGCCCACAGTCCTGGCACCTTGGGAGGAGCAAACATGAGCGGATGGGGTGAAGGGACAGCGCTGCTGAGGTGAAGGTACCCAGACTGCAGAGTAGAGGGTGGGTGCTGGACTCTGCTGGGCACAGCACTGCCTCACTGGCTATCAGCCAGCAGCTGTTAGCCACCAGTCTGGCGTGTCCTGGCTATCCCTCTCCCAGGATACAGCCTGGACTCCTCAAAAGAAACCTCTGAGTGCCTCAGTTTGCCCTCCTGCTCCATTGCTATTGGCCCTGACACTGACACCAACCTGCAGAGCTGGGAGTCTCCTGTAGGTCCCACAGCTGCTGGAAGATGCTTTCTTCTGCTGAGTCAGGGCCTGTGTGTGTCCAGCTGCCACCAGCCCCAGCAACGTGAATGCAACTCAGGAAAGCCATAACAGGGACCCCTTCAGCTCCCCAGTGCTTGTCTGTCTCCAGTCCTGCTCCCTGGTGGCCTCTGGATGTGTTTCCCTCACGGGCCTGCCAAGAGCAGCCCCTAGGATGGAGCCATGGGCACGGGGCCCCTCTGGGGCTGGGGTGCCCAGCTGGCTGTGCCACCCCAGCCCTGCAGTACGGACTGTGCACGCTGGGGAGCTGTACTGGCACCCGGACACCATCCTGTCACGCCATGTCCTCTTAGGATAGACTCTCACTGCCTTGGACAGCCCACAGGGTTGCCAGTCCCCAGTCCCGGTGGCTCAGTCAGGAGCTCAGCCCTGCCCTCTTTGTGTCCTGCTGCTCCATGGTGTCACCCCCACACCACAGAGGGGACAGGATCCAGTGGAGCCAAGGAGGTGTCGGAGTGATGCCAGCCATGTGGAAACACGCCACATGGAACAGTCCGGAGCAGCCCTCGCTCTAGCGCGGAGCAGCGCGGGCACAGCCGCGGTAAATGCGGAGCAGCGCGGGCGGCAGCGGGGCCGCTGAGCCGGCACGGACAGCAGGGGCTGGGGGTGTGAGTGAGAATGGCTGGGAGTGCGAGCTGTGGCCGTCTGTCCGTGTGGCCGTGCGTCCGTATGTCCATGTCCGTGTGTCGGTGTACCCGTGTGTCCATGTGTCCCTGTCCGCGTGTCCGTGTCCCTGTCCCTGACACGCGTGTACCCGTGTGTCCGTGTCCGTATGTCTGCGTGTCCGTGTGTCCGTGTCCCTGTGTCCGTGTGTCCGGGTCCGTGTCTGCGTGTCTGTGTCCGTATGTCCCTGTGTCCGTGTGTCTGTGTCCGTGTGTCTGCGTGTCCATGTCCATGTGTCTGCGTGTCCGTGTATACGTATGTCCCTGTCCGTGTGTCCCTGTCCCTGTACGTGTCCCTGTCCCTGTGTCCGTGTGTCCCTGTCCGTGTGTCCGTGTGTCTGTGTGTGCGCCCAGCCCGGGCAGCTCCCGGCTGCTGCGCGGGTGGGTTTGGCCGTCGTACGTGTCCCTGTCCCTGTGTCCGTGTGTCCCTG